>WEZZ01004125.1:12443-99578 GCA_013400585.1 Chloropsis cyanopogon
GAATGAATAAAAAATGTACAGCTGAAAAAACCATAGAAGTGGCAGGTTAGGCAGGCAAAAGCCCTGTTGCAGCTTACCCACCTTCTCAGGAAAAGCCTGGCAGCATTTGATGCTCATCCCATAGTAACACAGTTGCTGATTTCCTGGAAAGTGGCTGGAATTTGGGTCCTTGTATGTGACTACCATTCTTTGTCTTCTATTGTGTCAGTCTTTCCAAACTGAATAGAGAAGCCTAAGCTAAATGGATGAATATAGGCCACACATTAGACAGATGGTTTGGGAAAGAGGCCAGTCTGTTGTGTATTTGAGCAGTGCCTAACAACTTATTTAAGTCCTGTGTGAGAGTGGAGGGAGGTTTGTAAGTGCTGTGTTAGCACAGATGACAGGAATACACACAAGAGCTGACATAAACATACCACATTTAGGTTTTGAGATCTCTTCTGGGGTATATATGGCACAGTGTCTGAGAAGAAATATTAATCTGTGACAATTTCACAATGTTTTATACGACTGAAATGTGAGATGATCATCCTAACCTCTCATTGCATGCTCTTCTTTCCACACCCACGAGCATATTTTACTCCTCACATATGTCTAAATCACACTACTTTGAATAGATTTACAATTCATGTGTGATGTGATGTGGTATGATGTGATGTATATACACAATGTAACTTTCCCTTTCAATATGAAATTTTAAAACAGGTGGCTTATACTGGAAGCTCAAACATGTTTTTAGTACACTGATCTGCAACAGGGGCTCTGCTTAAAGAAGATGAGCTGGAGATTTAGATTTATTTTCACATTTATCAGGTACATTTTGTAAAGGTCTTTTCAGAAATCCTCTGCAAATGCAGCTGCTTTTTCTAAGATAAAGTATAACAACTAATTGGATGTCTATAAAAAAGTCCTCTAATAGAACTGAAACCACAGTGACATGAACCCTGACTATAAGTAATTAATTACAAAATAACATGGCAATGGCCCTGTCCAAGACTGCCTGCCAGTAAGTGCTTAAACAAGTGAGATCTGCAACTAAATTTTCCTGCTCCTGTAAATCAGTGGTTCCTTCACTCAAGAGCAGAGCACACTTTTATTTCTACACAAAGTTAGAGGTAAAATGCTTTAATAAGGTTGTTGGAAAGAGTCCTACTGACTGCAATGGATTTGGGGTCAAGTCTCTTGATCCTGGACCAACAAAGCATTTCTAGGAGACTTTTTATATGTTCAGATACATATTGGTCTTTGAAGGATTTTTTAGATTTAGGTTTCCAAAGGCTATTCTATAATTCATACTTATTTATGTTATGTTACTGTCTCAGAGTTCTTGTAAAGATACAGGTTTTGACTAATGAAGACTCTGTAGCTACAGAACAAAAAGCCCTCACTGAATTGAAATCAAAGACCAAGAACATATCCCACTAAAGGACCCCACTGACAACTGAATGCTTTACTCTGTCACATTTTATTTTGCCCAAGCACCAAAAGGATCCTGTTTCAGTCCATATGTAAGAGAAGACTCCCTCGGACTTTGGAATAGTAGACAACATCTGTAAATCTGTGACAATGCTTCTGTATGGCCATATACCATTGACCAAACTCACTAAAATGGCTGCCTCTTCACTGTGTGAAAGTGATGGGTTTCATTAAAAATCAACCAAAGAAAATTTAAAATATATGTGTTCACATTAACCATCCACAAAAAGGAACAAACCAGAAGAGGTCAAGACCTTAAATCTCCCTGTAGTTCGATTAGCCCTAGTTTAAGGGTAATTTCAGCTTGGTTTCATTTTTTTTTCATTAGTTCAGTGGCATCAGACAACACAGAAAAAGGAGGCAGAGCACAAAGACATCTCTGCACAGGTCAAATAATAAAATTAATAAGGGAGTAGAGTTGTGCCTCACTTGTTTTTAGTGATAAACTGATACCTGGGAATCTCAGCCTTGTGTTCAGCCATGACCTGGAAAGCTGAAATCACCCCAAATCCAGAAGTGTGGAAAGATACGTTAGGTGAGATACACCATCCAGTGCATTCATGGGGTGCTTGGTAGTTTATCACATATGATATAAGAGCACTGGTTTACATCCCTCCTGCTGTTGCCATATTGCCTATAAGGCAGCAGCTTCTTAAATCACCTCTCACTGAGTTTTACAGTTCTGTGCTCCCTCCCAGCCAGACTCAGAGCAAAACAAAAATGGCGAGACGCCACAAAAGGATATTCTTCAGCCCAGAAATTAAGATGTTCACTCTCACATTGGCATTTTAAAAGTTCCTGACCAACGTCTTCTTCAGGGGTTTGAACATGCACTATGTCACCTGCCCATCTGACTTTGCTAACCCAGCACTGAGGCTTTTATTAGCCCATTTTATTCATCACTGCTCCATTCTCATTTTCCAGGGGATTTCAAGAATTTTATATGAAATTACTGTTGGATCAGACAATGTAAATTGCCTTCCCATTTCTTTTATTCTTCAGGTGTCCTTTACACTAATCCTGCACTCCAGCCAATGTGGGTTTTTTGAAGAAGGTGCAGGTCACAGAGAACTTGCTCCAGCAGATGGCCAGACTCCAAGGAGACACGAAGACTTGACTGTAATGAGGTATCTGCTACTGAGGGATATTGCACTGGATGTACAGTAGCATATGCCAACAATCAATCCCTGGCCAATAAAATAAAACGCAGTAACTTTGGCTGGGGAATTCAGGCATACATCATGCTGAATGTATGAATGTATGAAAGACCTTGATGTACCCCAATGCTTAAAGCATGTAAGAAATTAATTTAAAACCCCTCTAGCAGAAGAGGAATTCTACCCATGTCACTCAGAAATGCTGTATAAAATTTCTGTTCCATTGTGAAACAAATACTAGAGGCAATGTAATTCTATTATTCCGTGTTTAAGATTCAGTTGCCTCAACATAGGTTCCTGGTGCTATATCAAATGCCCAGGGTTATTCTACATGTTTCCTAGGTGGTATTCCAGAAATGTCCAAGTCTCCCATCTCTGCAAAGATTATTTATGAAATTTGTTCCCCTGTGGATGTCACAAATATCAACAAACATACAAAATGGTACTGAAATAATTGAAGACTATCTTCTTATGTTCTTCGTTGGCATGAGGACAGAACCAGTCTTGTCCCAAACCTTGGCACCAGTTTTGATAAGTTTCACACCAAAGTTGTTCACAGGGTTAAGGGCTGGGAGTTTCATGGGGCAAGAGGATACAAAACCAGAATCATCAGTGCTGCACAGTCTTCTGATGTATGAATAAAAGCAAGCTAAAACCTGACTCAAAACAATCCCCCAGGAGAGGGACATACTCTCATGGAGGACCGTGAATTTTAGGCTGCTTCATTCATTTAAGAGCAAATCATGCCTGGTTATACATACATCATATACCCAGGTGAGCACTCAGAAATGCACAGTCAGAAAGCTGTTACTGATTAGAAGGCTAAACTTAAAGTACAGTCTTATTTCTTTCAATAAAAATACTTTTTTTCAAAGGCTGACTTCTTTCACTTTCTTATATTAACTTTTAAGGACAGAGGACCTAATTCTGAGTACATTAAAGGAGGTGTCAATGAGAAATAATTTCACTGGGTAGCATTTTGTTTCACTTACAGATCAAAGTCACAATTTTTTCTGAAGGTCTTGCTCTTGGGTTCACATTCAATTGAACACATGTAGACTTCGAAACACAGAGGAGCTGAATAAGCCTTTTAAGCAAATCCAGAAATCACTGAAAGGGTCATTAACTATATCAGGGCTCAAAAAATTCTTTTTTTTTTCTGTGGAGAAATTCTAAATTACTAAAATTAAAGTTGTTCACAGGGTTATCTAGTCACAACATAATGAGTCATACACTCCAGCAACTCAGCTGGTGTGTCTAACTTAACTGCCCTTCATTACTGCAACACTGTTATTATATATAATTGTAACAAGACATCCAGATTGGCACCAGTGTTTGCACAGATAAGAATTTCAGCTGATCAGTTAGGTATGCTCCAAAGAGCATAACTTCTGCCCTAGGGTTACTTTAATCTCCACGTTTTTGTGTGTATATGAAACATGTCATAACTGTCTTTTCGCTTCTACTGTGTGAAATGTGTAAGTCATTTCAGTTTAGAGTACAATTTACACATATATGACACCAGATTTAAATGTTTCTGAAATTCCATCGCATTAAAGGAAACAAGTTCTCCTCAGTCAATTAGTCCTTGTGCTGGATTCTCAGTACCATCACCACTTTTTGCAAGGTAAGTTAACCTTTTGAGAAGTGGTTGGAGGGAGGTCTGGGCAGTAGCTTACTACCCCTGATATTTAATATTCCCCAACAGAGGGGAATTACACTGCAATTCTAAGTGATAGCCAGATGGGGGGAGGATATAAGAGCAACCAGAGTTTGGCAGTTCCTCTAGGGGAGGAGCAATATGGAGTAAAATGACTGAAAAGGGGTTGATTCAAGCTCTGTCATCAGGAAAGCAGAATGTTGCTGCTTCAAAGATGAGGGAAAAATAGGTTGTTTGATTTTGACCCAGTGCCAAACACTCTCAGACTCAGAGGTTTTGTTGGTTTTCATACAAGACAGGTTTCCCCTTCCCTTGGTGTTACTGAGGGATGTTGTTTGCACACTAAGCAACAACTGCAAAGAGCTACATGAACAGTCCAGCATGTCATTTCATGCAATAAATAACCCTGTTCATGTCACCTGTGGGCACTANTGTTGGTTTTCATACAAGACAGGTTTCCCCTTCCCTTGGTGTTACTGAGGGATGTTGTTTGCACACTAAGCAACAACTGCAAAGAGCTACATGAACAGTCCAGCATGTCATTTCATGCAATAAATAACCCTGTTCATGTCACCTGTGGGCACTAGGCTTTGGCTACCACAGGACCTGGCTTTCTTTCTCCCCCAGAAAAGAAAGATCACAGAATCTTTGTGTTCAGAAGGTCACGGCCTACTCACCTGGCCTCTGGCAGAATTACAAAGCTCAGTGAATAAAACTGCCACTCTGCCCCTCAATAACAGGTGAGCATTGCATGAAGGCACCCGTTAATGTGACCCTAGGGGGTCTGGCATCAGCCTTCACATCCCTGTGGGAACAGCTACAGAGATTATGAGACCTTTTTGCCCCTCCATGTCCTATTGAAGGGTGAACACAAGCTGCCCTTTTCTACCTGGTGCTTCCTCTGCTGAGGATGCCACAGGAACCAGAAGGAGGAGAAAGCCCATTCCATCTTTCTTTCTGTCTGCAGCCTACAACACCAATTCACAACTAAGTACTTCCTGAAAAGCATGCTGGATGACTGTTCTCATCAGTAAGAGGTTTGCAATCAAGGAATAAAATTGTAGTTGGATAGTAGATCAAAGTTGCAGAGTTCTTTATTTCTGTCCCATTCCTATTCAGTAAGTTCCACTTTGGTTTTCAGAGTGCCACCAGCTTAGTGCTACTGGTGTCCTCCTTTCTCTTCTTCTTGCCTTGGCCTGCTCATTTTGTTTCCAGGTGTCTATCTCTACCTGTGGCAGCTCCCAGACAAAGACCCTCCCCAGATTTTTTTCCCAATCCAGGTGCTAAATCAACCCTTGATTAAGTTATGAAGGCTGGTTGTGAAATGTCTTTGTAAGCTCCTGTTCCACTTGGTTTTCAGCCCCATCAGAGCTCTGCCTTAAAGAGTGGGAACATTTTTCCTTGCTGGAAACTGGAATGCTAGACCATTGCTGTGTGTGCCATGGATCCCAGAGGGGAATTACTGAGGCTCCCGGGGTGCTCACTCTGCCATGCCTCCCAAGGGAGCTGTGCAGGTGCAGATGCAGGTGCAGGTGCCAGTGCCAAGGTCCTGAAGCTGTGTGGGCTCCTGAAGCAGACAGCAAAGGCCTCTTTGCTGCACATTTTCTAGCACATTCCCAGCTGGAAGCAGAGGGAAGAAGAAAAGGGATGTGAGGAGCTGACAGAATCACAGAATGCTTGTGGCTGGAAGGGACTCTGCTCAGGTGTCACCATCCCATTTAGGGAGAGATGCCTCTGCCCAAATGAAGGCGCAAATGAGACCATGTGAGGACACCACAGGGATTTTATATAATAACTTTTATTTAACAAGAGATAGAAAGAAATGGGAAAGTGGTATCAGAGAGAAAGAGAGTGAGAGAAGTGAATCAATAGGAATTAGATGATCTTTAAGGCCTTTCCCTTCATCCTGTGATTCCAGAAGGTGTGTGGNAGAGGGGAATTACACTGCAATTCTAAGTGATAGCCAGATGGGGGGAGGATATAAGAGCAACCAGAGTTTGGCAGTTCCTCTAGGGGAGGAGCAATATGGAGTAAAATGACTGAAAAGGGGTTGATTCAAGCTCTGTCATCAGGAAAGCAGAATGTTGCTGCTTCAAAGATGAGGGAAAACTAGGTTGTTTGATTTTGACCCAGTGCCAAACACTCTCAGACTCAGAGGTTTTGTTGGTTTTCATACAAGACAGGTTTCCCCTTCCGTTGGTGTTACTGAGGGATGTTGTTTGCACACTAAGCAACAACTGCAAAGAGCTACATGAATGTAGCCCAGCATGTCATTTAATGCAATAAATAACCCTGTTATTTATTNCATGTCATTTCATGCAATAAATAACCCTGTTCATGTCACCTGTGGGCACTGGGCTTTGGCTACCACAGGACCTGGCTTTCTTTCTCCCCCAGAAAAGAAAGATCACAGAATCTTTGTGCTCAGAAGGTCACGGCCTACTCACCTGGCCTCTGGCAGAATTACAAAGCTCAGTGAATAAAACTACCACTCTGCCCCTCAATACCAGGTGAGCATTGCATGAAGGCACCCGTTAATGTGACCCTAGGGGGTCTGGCATCAGCCTTCACATCCCTGTGGGAACAGCTACAGAGATTATGAGACCTTTTTGCCCCTCCATGTCCTATTGAAGGGTGAACACAAGCTGCCCTTTTCTACCTGGTGCTTCCTCTGCTGAGGATGCCACAGGAACCAGAAGGAGGAGAAAGCCCATTCCATCTTTCTTTCTGTCTGCAGCCTACAACACCAATTCACAACTAAGTACTTCCTGAAAAGCATGCTGGATGACTGTTCTCATCAGTAAGAGGTTTGCAATCAAGGAATAAAATTGTAGTTGGATAGTAGATCAAAGTTGCAGAGGTCTTTATTTCTGTCCCATTCCTATTCAGTAAGTTCCACTTTGGTTTTCAGAGTGCCACCAGCTTAGTGCTACTGGTGTCCTCCTTTCTCTTCTTCTTGCCTTGGCCTGCTCATTTTGTTTCCAGGTGTCTATCTCTACCTGTGGCAGCTCCCAGACAAAGACCCTCCCCAGATTTTTTTCCCAATCCAGGTGCTAAATCAACCCTTGATTAAGTTATGAAGGCTGGTTGTGAAATGTCTTTGTAAGCTCCTGTTCCACTTGGTTTTCAGCCCCATCAGAGCTCTGCCTTAAAGAGTGGGAACATTTTTCCTTGCTGGAAACTGGAATGCTAGACCATTGCTGTGTGTGCCATGGATCCCAGAGGGGAATTACTGAGGCTCCCGGGGTGCTCACTCTGCCATGCCTCCCAAGGGAGCTGTGCAGGTGCAGATGCAGGTGCAGGTGCCAGTGCCAAGGTCCTGAAGCTGTGTGGGCTCCTGAAGCAGACAGCAAAGGCCTCTTTGCTGCACATTTTCTAGCACATTCCCAGCTGGAAGCAGAGGGAAGAAGAAAAGGGATGTGAGGAGCTGACAGAATCACAGAATGCTTGTGGCTGGAAGGGACTCTGCTCAGGTGTCACCATCCCATTTAGGGAGAGATGCCTCTGCCCAAATGAAGGCGCAAATGAGACCATGTGAGGACACCACAGGGATTTTATATAATAACTTTTATTTAACAAGAGATAGAAAGAAATGGGAAAGTGGTATCAGAGAGAAAGAGAGTGAGAGAAGTGAATCAATAGGTATTAGATGATCTTTAAGGCCTTTCCCTTCATCCTGTGATTCCAGAAGGTGTGTGGATGTGTATTTTAATTTGACATTATTATTATTAGTCCTACTACAATTTAATCTTCTTATTATTATTGTTTTTATCATTATTTATTACTGCTACTATTTCTTTTTCTTCATCTTAGTCATTCTAATTCTTCTTATTCTTCTGTTTTTCTTACTCTAATTCTTATCACTAATTACTACTACTATTTCTTCTTCTTCTTCTACTGCTTCTTTTCTTCCTCTTTTTCTTCTTTTAATTCTTCTTCTAATTCTCATTAAACATATTATTATTTTTCTGATTATTCTTGTTCATTACTATTGTTTCTTCCTCTTCATCACCTTCTTCTTTTTTACTACTTCTATTTCTTCTTTATCTCCTTATTCATATTCTTCTTGTTAAAATACTAACTTTTTATTGTTATTCTTTTCCTTCTTATTAATATTTATTTCTACTATTTCTTCTTATTCTTATTCTTATTCTCCTATTCTTATTCTTATTTTTTTTATTCCTATTCTTCTTACTATTCTTTTTTTAGTTTCCAGGCCCAGGCAGCCCGTGTGGCTCCCTCAGGACACTGGGCAGGCTCCGTGCCCTAATCCTCGGGTGCTGGCACCAGGCAGGGCCAAGGGCAGCAGCAGAGGCTGCACACCACCCACAGCCCCCACCTGACGCGGGATGGACGCTTCCTGCAGGGAGCCTTGGCTCGCAGCTGGGCAGCTGAGGGGCTGGAGCAGCTGTGCCGGGCAGGGACTGGGTTGTGGGCAGGCCAGGCACAGAATGGCACTTGGGGACATGGCTCAAATGCCTGGCACTCAGCGCAAGCCTCCCGAGGGACAGGGACCAGGAGCCCATCCTCTGCAAAGTGTCCCAGTCTTTGCTCCCTTTCATCCGGTTCAGACAGCCCAAGGACACTCAGTTCGTCCCAGTCATCCTCTTCCTGTAGCAGGGGCTTGATCCCAGTGCTCTGGAAGCTCATGTGTTCCCAATTGTCCTGAGTGAGCTCCTTGACACTACTGTCTTCCCAGCTGGACTGGACGGACAGTCTGTTACCATTCCCTTTGGAGAACTCTTGGCCAACAGAGTTTTCCTCTTCAGAAAGCTCTTGGCCAATAGATTCTTCCCAGTCAGATGGTTCTTTGTAGCCTTCAACTTCTCTGTGGGAATACAGGTCCACCTCGCTGTATTCTTCCCAGTCAGAAAGTTGTTGGTCTTTCAGCCAGCTGGGCAAGGGGCTGGGTGGCTGAGAGATGGGCTTGGCCTTGTCCTCCTCCATCTCACACGTCCTCTGTCACACAGGGATCCCTGGAGCTGCTTTGTCCTGAGAGAACTGCTCTCCTGGGACTGGGCAGCCCAGGACTCTGAGCCCCTTATGGACCCCTCTGGCAGGGCAGGGCTCTGCCATGTCATGAGGACCTCACAGTGTCCTGCATCACCAAGGGTCCTGACAGATCGCACCTGTCACAAAGGGCCACCCTCGGCACCCCCTCAACAGCTGAACCCACTGGAAAAGGCATGGAGCAGCCCCCAGCCTCGGGGAATTGTAGCCCCTGATGTGCCCAGAGCCCTGCGAGGCTTTGGACACGGTCCCACAAGACAGCCCAGGCCCCTCACTGCAGAGCCCTGGCTTTGCAGGGTGGGCTGCTGGGGGCACGAGCCATTGGCCAGATGCACACAGCCAGGCAGCTCTGGGCAGTGGCTCCATGTCCAGGGGCAGCCTGGGGACCAGGGGTGTCCCTCAGGGGCTCCCTCCATGCTGGGAGCAGAAGGGGTGTGGGTGGGCAGCTGGCAGCACAGCACTGGGCTTGCACTGCCTGTTAGCAATGACAACACAGCAGCTTCATCCTGCACATGGAGCATCTCTTGGGATACTCTGGGGGTCTGCTCTGCCTCTGCTGGGGACAGGAGGTCACCTGGGCACTGAGCACCAAGACATCCAGAAGTGCCTCTTGTTCTCACTTACCTGATGTCCTTGCCACAGCCAGAGCTGGTTGTGAATGTGGAGGGAAGAAAGAAAATGCCCAGTGAACAAAGCAAAAGATTCTGGTACTGAGTGGGGAAGCTACATGGAGGCTGGAACTCACTATGGACTGAACTATGGAGGCTAAGAAAGAGAGGTGGAAGATTTCAGTCCTCTTAACTGATACTGAAAGCTACTCAAAGGAATAAATGCAGTGTTGGCAAAATGTGAGATGCCATGATTATATTTGATGTGAGACAAAGGAAGGAGAGACAAGAACAAGCATTTAGGTGCATAATTTGTGATGTTTAAGCTCTGGAAGTGAGCTGCAGCTTGCTTGGTACCAATGGCCCACTGAGTTAAACACCAAAATGCAGTTGTCTCACTGAGCTGCCTTGGTGGGCTACATCCAGCACATGCTTGTCTCCCTCCATTGCACAATGGAGAATGAGAAGCATGCACTAGTTTGAAGACTGGTGTTTTGTTGACAGCATAACCTTACAGAAAGCTCCAAAAATAATTGCAGAGAAATTTACTTTCCCTGTGTGTAATAAGTCACTATGATAGCTTGTTTATGACTTACTGCAGTAGTTCTCTGTTGACAACAACAACAAACTCACATTTACTTGTTGTGAACAATGTAAAAAGTATTTTTGAGACTGAGTCTGCTGAACATTAGCAAGTTTTTACCATTCCAAAGCCTATTAATTTGTGCATCTCCAGCTGTTCAGGTACAGGAAATTGCAAAAAACAGGAGGCATTTTTTCTTTATTTATCATACAGGTTTAACAGTGTTTTCCTTCACGACTGTGTACCAGTGGGCTGCAATTGGCAACATACACCGACTATGTGCACTTGTGAATGTGGATTTCAGAAAAACAGAACAAGTTTTAGGGAACCATTTGAGCTGTTTTTCCTTGGACAGTTAGTAAGGTGAATGCAGGGAAACAGGAAAACTATACAAGTGGAGGTAATTTTGTATCAAATACCAAACTAATATCTCTGGTTTGGAACTTTTCTTTGCTGGATGTTTTCTCTGTGGCTGGAGAGTTTAATGCTGTATACATTCACGTGTGTTAACAGCTCAGATCTGCAGGCAGCTTTGTGCCATTCTTCCAAGAGGCAGCTGGCTTGGGGGTCTACTCTCTGTATGGCATCCATCACATGCCAGACAAGAGAGGAACTTTTGTTATCATTTTTGATTGCCTTTTTTTCCAAATATCTGAAATGAAACCAAGTTGTCTGCAAAGCACAGATCTGCTAATTGCCACTCTATATGTCATCTGTTTTCTTAGAGCAAAACAAATATGCTTTCTTAAAGTGAGAAATATGGATATAGTACCATAATGTTTTCAGAAATAGTACCATAATGGTGTCAGAAAATGTGGCATGGGTTTAGGGGGAGTCCCAGATCTCTTACAAGCATCATAAATTTCAGGCTATGGTCAGTCTTTGTGGTCTGAGTCCATAAAACTATCTTTGAAACTATGAGCAGATGTGGTAAAAGAACTGAGAGATAAATTGAGAGTCCTTGAACATGGGCTGTCTAACTTCTCTGTGACCTCCCTGTCTCAGCTTGAGGCCAAGTCCTGGTTTGTGCAGTAAAGAGCTACACCCAGGATGGTTTACATGGATTCACCTGCACACCCCACACGTGCTACCTCAGCTCCCAGGCGCAGCACAGCAAGAGAAGTTCTGTGCCCCCCATGGAGCGGGTTCCTACAGCTCCCAGCTGCAGAGCTGGATCACTCGGTGCTACCTTGGAGATCCCTCATAGTGGTCTTAGTGTGTCCAGCCTTGTCCAACTGAGTAGGGAACAAAGCCCAGACTCTACGACCTTCCTCATAGAAGAGACACCTAACCACCTTCCACACAGCAAAGAAGCTTCAGGCCACAAATGTTTCAGGAAAAAAAACCAAACAAACAAGCAACAGCAACAAGAACAAAACCCAACAGATCTCTGTCAGCTAGCTTAGTATTTGTTCTGATTAGTAAAGAAGCTCTCATGGCTCAAGCTGAGGTTTAATTCCCATTTCATACTTGTTTTTATCTATTCAGTGTCATCCTTTCCATAGCTGTTGTCATCTATTCAGTGCCCTCCTTACCATGGCTGGCCCAGAATGTCTTTGCAGCATCGCTGTTCACTTGTTTTTAGGGTCCTTTTGTGCATCTGCATAACTATTTCAAGAGCATTCACTTCCAGCATAGACTAGTGGAGTCATTTGTCTGCTACATTACACATCAATAAATGCTGAAAAACCCAATTTAACATTATTTTGGCTGACCCTTAAAAGCAGACTGCCTCTGCTTTATAAGAGATGAAAAGCGAATTATCTAAAATAAATTACTTGCAGGAAAAGGTTTGGAACAGATCAGACCACTTGTGGCAGTTTTCATCCCGAAGGATGTCTGTCAGTTGTCTTACAGACGATGTGCTTTTAGAAAGAAAAAAATATCTAGCACTAGAACTCAAGTTACAAGCTCTGAGCTGAAAAAAATTCAACAGCACAAAAAACTCCGAACATAGAAGCAAAAGCTGTGAATTAATCGCATCAAGAAAAGCAGGCTACAGACATAAATATTTCTCTCTTATTAGTGTGCTACAAAATACATTAATGGAAGAATTTAGACAAAGTTGTGGAAGACATTGTATTTTTATCATGTGTTTGTGCAGAATTGGCACAATAGGGTTTAATCCATGGTATATACCCAGACATTGCATCTAGACTCATCTTCTGGGAAGCCCCATAGAATCCTAGTCCTCTGGTTTTCTAGGTCAAGGAACTGGTAGAAATAATTTCAACATTCTTCTGCCCTGCTTGCCAGGGGTACCCTTTCCTGGAAATATAGGTGCAAGGAGAAGAGGGTTGCAGAACAAAGATAGATAGGATCTGGGTGAGCCCTGGACATGTCTTCGCATCATGGATTAGTCTTAATGTACACACAGCTGTACAGAAATACAGACCTCCACTGCTTATGGAGTTAGAAAAGCATGAGTTTCCAAGGCCTGTACTGAATAGGCATTAAATAGCGAAAAATTCAGTAATACAAAAAAATACTCCAGAATTTCAGGAAATACCAATCCGTGGAAGAGGACAGAAGGTCAGGCTTGCACTTTGGCAGAGCTTGTAAACTACATCGAGGGATAGGACATGGATAGGACACATGTATTGCTACAGCAACATACAAGTATGCAAGTCAATCCTGTGCCCTGTGACTTTGAAAATACAGCTCCTGTAGACTGAAGACAAGCATCTCAGATGGAGATCCTTCTCAGAAGGAGTCTAGAGAGCCATGGCTTGGAAGAAACTTCTGTGGCATAGCTACAAAACTCTATCTGCAGACTAATCTTCAGTGATACAATATCATATACAGGGCAGCAGTGGTCTATGGTGTTTTGGACCTGGTACTTCTTAGTATTTTGAATAATGGCCTGAGAGATGAAGGATAATATGCTTATTAAATCTACAGATGGCAACAATTTGTGAGGGATAGGACATCTAGGGAAGGGCAGGACAGACACCAATTTTGTTCTTTATCTCAGGAGTCCCCATACAAGCAGTCCTGCACCACACAGTGCAGTCATCGTGTGTGTGTGGAGACCATGAGGCAGGTTTCATCCTGTCACCAGCAACAGCAGTGGCAGTGGTCAGTGGAGCTGCTGGGTGCTGGCATGGTCATGACTGCTACAGCCCCTTGCACCCTGGTAAGCCATGGGGATTTGCAAGGCAATGGGCACAGAGACAGCATGTGCACTTCAGGTCACCCCAGAAAAAATTGGTCATCTGAAAGAGATTTAGCAATGTACAGTGTGGAAGTAAATCACAAACTGAGATGTGCATACAAAGGCTGCTAGCTCAGACATGACCTGCAAGGACTTCCACAGCACTCCGGTACATCTTTGATTTCCTTGATTGTTTAACTCACTAAGTTGTACTGTGATTCACTTCAAGAACAATGGAAAAAGGGCTATCTGCATGAGTTCTCCCTTATTTTTATGTTTCCTGGAAATGTCTAGAAAGCAATGAAATTGATGCTTTAATATGCATGGAAATTTATGAAAACAACAAGATTTCATTTCCTAATATAATTGCTGAATTGATTTGCGTATGCAGTGAACTGCTCTGATTTTCTTAGTGGCAATAATAAAGCAGTGTCTGCAGTAATTTAGCAGGTGTTCACAGCTATTCCAAGTGTATGTAAAAGGTTACCACTTTGATTTAAAAGGTTCATTCAAACTCTTCTTTCACTTTGCAGAAGTCTAATGGAAGATGAAAGGTTCAAGGTAATGAGAACAAAGCACATTTGAATCCAGGATATAATTTTTTCCCAGAAAGTCTGAGGGGTTTTTTTTCATATCTTCAGGACATTCTTATAAGAGTTGCTTTTTTCTTGCCTTTTTTTTTCCCTACTATCTTACTCTGCCTATCTTGAAAATTAGGTTTATATTTACAGCTCTAATATCTCTCAAAGTGTATTCTAGTTAAGTCTTATTTTTGTTCAAGAGAGACAAATACATTAACTTCAGCATGAAACAGTTGTTATTTCCCATTCTTCCATTCCCCATTTAAATAATTCTAAATGAAGGGCTGTGTCATACTGATAAATATAGGTGAATGAAGCTGTTAAGTTCCACATTTCTTGCAAGATTAAGACATACTTTTCTTGCATACTTTATAACATGAAGCTGAGGGCACCGTTTATGATAATACAGAGGGTCATACTGAAGGTGAATGAGAGGAGAAGTTAGTTACTGACACTGTTTCACAGACTTGTCTGGCGTTTCTCTCTGGGGAACAGTTAAAATACTTGTGGTGAGAGCTGTGTGAAATGCTTCTGGCAAGCCTCACCTTGCGGTTAAAGATTTCGTGACTTTTTAAAATCTTAGCCTGTGGTTTTCAAAGCAGAGAGGACTCCTCACTCAGGTGATAGGCAGGAAATCTTTCAACAGCCTTCTTCCTCATCACAGCAGAAACATAAGCTATTTTATTTCTATTTCCATTCCTGCAGGATAGAAAGTGGGAAATACTGTCAGAGAAATGTGTTATATCAGTTAGAAACTATAAAAGGAGAAGAGATATTACTAAGAAATCCTTGGAGGTAGGGTTTCTCCAGAAAAGGAAAGATTTTGGTTAAGAACACAGACAGTTCTTGAGATTCCTCAAATTGGACCTCCTAAAAGCTTATTTTATAACGCTGGAAGAGACTCTCAGGCCCAGACCATATTTAATTTTCTAATTTCTTATTCCTTTTGGGCACCTGAATTTCAAAGGAGCCTTCGGAAGGGGCATCTACTCTTTGTGCTCAATTTTTCCCCTAAACCAGATTGGGAGCAGATAATCCTGCCAGTTTCCACAGGAATGTTGTGCAGTTAATGGCTTGCATTTCCATGAAGTGCTTTAATATGACAAGGAGAATTATTACAGCTAGGCAAAGAAAACACACAGGAGTCACTACAGTCCATCAGCTTCTAAAAATGTCCTAGAGATCTTATTGCTGTGTACATTAAAGCTTTAGCAGTAACATCTCCCTTTGTTTGCCGAGCACAGTGCACATGACAGAGAGGAGAGTTCATGAAGTTCACTCTTCAAACACACAATTAGTTCTACTGAGTCTCTAATAATTTGCCTTATGAAACCTGCTGGGGGTTTCTCATTTTAAGAGTTAAATTGATTCAGTCAAGGTAAAGGGAATAATGTATTTACTTCTGTTCCAAACCCATTTATCACTCCTCCATTTTCTTTCTATCAAGGCAGTGCACTCCAGTCTTATTTCATCATTTTATAGGGAATCATCCTGTTCTGCCTTCTGTTCTGCCAGCCTTTCAGGAATAAATAGTGGAGAAAAGGGCATACCAGGTGGTCACCATGGAGAGAACCACACAGAGAAACTACCTGGGCACTGTTTTTGTGGTTTGAAAAGGGCACAGATGTGAGATTTCTGAGACAGCACACATAGCAAAATAGCAACATGGGGCAAGAGACGGAAATTCAGGAGTCGAATGGGATGCCTAAATCCTTCATATGGCCAGAGATCTTGGGTAAAACTCAGATGTTACATAAATAATGGACTTCGAAGGAACTATCTATTTCTGATGATGGGTGAAATTACTCTTTTCCATAGTACCTGGATTTGGATATATGGGTTTCATTCACAATGCCCTGGAGTCCCAGATACCTTCCTTTGGAGTTACAAGAGAGACCAGAAAACTCGTGTAGATTCAACTGTTAGAGGCATTGTTGCTCATGGAAAATTTAGTGAAATGTTGTTTGCTTCACAACTTGGCTAGATTAACTGGAGGAAAAGAGTGCACACCTGAAAAGACTTTTCAAAGTTGCATTACTACATTTTTGCATGGACTTTTAGTTCTCAAAATTAACTTGCAATTCTTTTGGTTCACATGGGACTTACAGATTCACAGTTCCTCACATCACATCGCATCACATCACATCACATCACTGTTGGCCTCTCTGAGGACTGCAAACACTTCTTCAGTAATGAAGAATATAATTGCAGGAAGAAGAGAGATTTCTGAAACTAGTGGGGTAGCTTACTGTTTTTTCCCCAGGCTTCTTTGCTTTGAAAATGCCATCTAACACAATACCACAAGACCAGACACTGCCATGAAACTGTCCTGCCAATTTTAGCTTTTAGCAAGGTGAGTAGGTTGCACATTTTCTTTCTGTCTTTAGCTGAGCGGTAGATATGGCCTGTGTTTCTCAAGTTCAGGCCTGGCACATGATTGTGCTGCAACTTTTAAGGTGACGTAGTTTTATAGGCATTTTGAGACTAGCACTTTCCCTTCACTTTATTAAATCCTGTGATGCTACTAAGTCAGTGATATGCTTTATTCCCAAAAATAATATCTTTGCAATTGAAATTCATTTGAACATTTTGAATCACCTCCACATTCAGTGGAACTTGGTCCCACTGATCTTCAAATTATGGAAATAGCCTTCATGTGAGGTGTTTCATTGGTTTGTAAGCCATTTTTGCACCATAAACTTTTGTGTCATCAGGCAGCTTTCTGAAGCATTTCTTATCTTGCCAGAAATATCAGTTTTTGTCTATAACGAAACAGACCTATTGTAGAAAGGATGTATCGCTACACTGAAATATAGGGCACAGAGCAAATGATCTCTCTTCTGATATATCTCTTTATATAACCAGCGTTGTCATGACAACTGCAGAGCAGAGTTGCATTTTCAGTAGCAGATGCATGACTAAGAGCCTTTGTCTTACTGATGAACATGTCTACAATTCCCAGCCTCTCAGCAACAGAAAACACAAATAATCATCCCACACAATTTGTTCCTACTCACAGAACTTTCTGTGTAAATGGCACATTACCTCTAAACAGGGAAAACTTTTGATTCTGCCAGCACTTTGCACTTGGGAGCCAAAGCAGCTTTGCAGACCGTACGTGGGCACAGGAACAGCGATTGAGGGAGGAGCAGAGGAGCTGCCCACAACCTTCTCCTTTCTGTAATAAAGCACATACCCCAGTGCATGGCACTGATGAAGGAACCTACCATTCCTTTAGGTTCCTGATGAGTCTAGTCCAATTTTGCAGTGAGAATGTGTATTAAACAATAGGCGTAGTAAGTTACAGAAATAGAAGCCTGGAAATTTGGGTGCTTTCTTCATTTCAAGGAGCGAACTTATTCCTAGTGCCTAAAAACCTTATGTCTCAACTGTGTCACTTTAAGGCTGCAGGCAATATATCTTCCTGACTGTCACAGCTACTTTAATCAATGTTTTATCAATGGCTGTGAGATTATTCCCCAATGAAAAGAAGCACATATGGGAATCAGCATTAGCCAGTTACAGAGAAGGAAACTAAGAGTGAGCTTATGCTGCATTTAACTGAGCTACTGTGATGTCCTGCTTCAGTGGACAGTAGAGTGCTTTAAGAAAGGGCTGAGTGAAATGGTGTGTTTGTAAGCTCATGAGTTAGTTAACGTTCAGATTTATGGTGGACTCATATTAGTAGCCACCACTCTCGCTGGGTCTCACAAATTCCCTTGGACAAAGATTCATAAAATGGCTTGGGTTGAAAGAGACCTTAAAGATCATCTCATTCCAACCCTCCTGACATCCCAGTTGACATCAGGATAAACAGCATATACATTGGATACAATTTAAAATGCTAGGCAACACCTGGGTCAGAGAGAAAACGGGAAATAGCTGAATATCACTACATACCACCAAGAAAATAATATTAAATACCTCAAAACCTTACCAGTATTTTTTGGGAACTTTGTCTAATCTACCAGTGATTATGTAAAAAACACAGAAGCGTGAAAGCATGGACAATAAAGTTTTCCTTTTATTTTGTAATTGTCCAGTGGTGCAGTGCAACATCCAGCTCTGTCCTCACTGCCAAGAAACTGAGCTGGAAATAGAGGACTAGCCTTCTATAATATTCACTGTGCAGGTGAAGCAGTTTTGGTTCGCCAATTTAAGATTTCCCCAATTTTAAGACTTTCCTGGCCAATGCACCAATTAATGTGGTGGGTTTCGGTGCTGGCCACTCATCCAGGCACCTCCTGCTGTGAGACAGGATCAGGAGAGAGGCAAGGCAGGCTCCAGATCTTCAAAGGATATAAAGATAATTTTATTGACAGTAAGTAACAGGAAAAGAAAAAAGGAATCAAAACAAACCATTCAGAACACTTCTCCTCGCCCCACAACCTTTTCCTTCCCACTGACAATGTAAAGAAACAAAACTTGTAATTTCCAGTCAGTTTACCACCTCTAAAATAGTCTTTCTTCAGTTCACTTAAGGAGAGGAGTCCCTCCTGTCATGGAGGCTTCTCCACAAGAGGAAAACAACAAGTCCTCTTGTGGCACTCAATTTCCATGGCCAGCAGCCTCACGGGGAAACTTGCCAGCGTGAAACCCTTCCCATTTTTCACAAGCCTTCCCACAGCTTGTGTATGGGCCATATCAACTCATGGGGTACCGTTTTAAAGATGAGCTGTTCAAAAGCAAAAGTTCTTAATATCTATTTCTAAAATCATCTTCATCTGTGGGAGCAGAGATCCCTCTCTTCTTCTCCTGGGGGGCAGAGGACTGATCATCTCTCATTCTCTGTTTGAACTTCTCATGGGATCACAGCTACTTTAACATCTGCTTACTTCAACATGGAGGCCTTTGCTCAATATCAATTTGAACTTTTCATCTCCCCATAGTTTCATGCATTACAGGATAAAAAGAGTCTTTTCTCCATAGCTCACAAGAGGATTTCAGCTCTAAAATCAAAGCATCTCCTCAACCCTCCCATCTGGGACTTAACTTCTTCCCTCACAGACTATGATGTCTCCATGTTCCTTTACATGCTTGCATCTTGTTCCTTTCTCTCACTCGAGGGAGGATCGAAGCACTGAAAGGGTTTACATCTCGCCTGCTCAGGCTGGGTGCAGGAATTGCAGCTGGGTGAAGCAGCTCAGATCAAATCAGCCAGACCAGGATTCGGCAGCAGCAGCCCAGGGGCTGAGGGGTGAGGGGTGGGGGGTGGGTGGTGGCCTCTCTCTCCTTCTCTCTGCCCGGGTAGAATGCAGGCAACTCCCACAGGAGTGAAATCCCAGGGCTGCTCTGGGGCCTGGCGGGCTCGGTTGGGCCCGGGCTGGGTGGCAAGCAGCCAGCTGCTAACAAGGCTGCCTCCATCCAGCCCCGCGGCCTGGGGAAGGGCCCCAGCCCCCACCCCGCCCCCGGCAGGGCTGGCCAGCCCAGCCTGGTCGAGACACAGACCAGGCCAGGCCTGTTTACCTGTTCCTGACTGGAAGAAGAAGACGCCAGTTCCTCAGATTTTTGGCTTTAATATGTGTTTTTTACAGAGGCATGTCCAGCTTCCCAGTGGCTGGAAGCTTTGCATCACTTCCCCAAGTTCCTTCCAGGCCAAACTACAACAGCAGGCAAGGGAACTTAAACAGCCAGAGTGTATCCAGGCCATCTCTTATTGCAGGATTTGTTGACACTGGCTTTCCACCAAAAGAGCTCTATTATTCTGTGGTGCATGGCCTGTTGTAGTCAAATGCAGTGCTCTCAGTTCCTGTGTTACACAGGCAAAAGCACAAGCTCAGAAATTAATACCAGTCAATTATCCCACAAAGCCATTTTCTGTTTCACTGTTTCCTGCTAACATGTACAATATTGCAATATAACACTAATGGTTACTATCCTAGAATCTTTTTGAGTAGCAGTCTAGGAACTTTTAAAACACATAGCCACTGCTGACCCTTACCTGTCACTGCCTTGACTTCACTGTGGTTGTGTTAGTTTGAACATTTTGCTGTTTCATATTTCCTTGCTGTTGGTTTGCAGGCAGTAACTGGGAACTTGGGACTGCTGCAACACATTTCCTATGAGTTGACCAACTCAGCTTTTGATCTTAGCAAGCACAGGTGCCTGCAAGTTAGTTTCCTTTAACAATCTACAGATAGAAAATAGGCATCTCTTGCTCTCCACAGACTGTGAAGGGAGGAGCTAAGCTGTATGTATCGCTTCCCAAGCAGGTATTGTATCTTTTATCAGAATGAGTTCTGCTTTTTATGAACGCTTCCTTTGAACATTTCTGGCTAGAAAGCATTAGCTTAAATAATTACATAAAGCACAAGAGCCGGAGTAGGTGTGCTAGGAACCAGAACCTTTCTGGGCTTATCTGGCTATGAGAAGCTTCCATGAAAACTCATAAGGATGACACCTGAAGCACCAAAATCAGAAGCAGAGACCTCTATTTTAAGCAGAGTTATAGTTTCCCCCAGTTTACACAGACTTAATGATTCCTGAACTTTGTGTGACCCTGTAGGTACAAGTGCCAATCACAGCTTGGAGGATCACATGGCATCTTAGGATATATTATCTGGCAGGATGGAATAGCTTTGAGATAATTTATATTGTCACATTGACTTATTTACCTGTCATAAACACTGAAAGAAAATACTTATAAGTTTAGGAATTTCCAAAAATCTCCAGCATCCCCCTTAGAAATGTACAAAAATGAAGGGGCATATTTCAGATACACTGACTGGGAACACTGCGAAGGAATAAAACATTTGCCTACTTCAGGAAAGTAGCGACAAATTTTCAGGGTTTGAAAAGCTCCAGATTTGGGATATACATGTCAGATGTGCGGTCCTTACAAAAAAAGGAATTAACTGACTTTTCCCCACCTTTCTGACTGGCCTGGCAAGGCCTCTAACAGGACACAAAATGCCAAACACTGTCTAAGGAGCCAACGGACAGCTTTTTACTCAGGCAGCCATTTCTTAAGAAGTCCTTTGCCTTTTGTGCATTACTTTGAGTTGTTTCCCTTTGTTGATCAACCACTGCCACTTTTGATACTTTACTAATACCCTGCTGGGGAACCATATATCAGACAGATTCCAAATGTGGATGGATCCAGGTGGCTACAGTCAGAGAAAACAGAAGCTTATGGCCACCCTGTGGTGTTGAAATGTAATTAAAAGGGTTCCTCTCCTGCTATCTGTTTTCAGTGTTGCTGTTGGGGGAGCACAGGGCAGGGGACCCCGCTGTGCCAGGATGCTGCGATCACTCCTTCAGCTCCATGCTGCTTGAGATGACAGAAGGCAGCAAATCACAAGTCAGCAGGGCACTGAAAAGCTCCTTTAAGTGCTTTCTGTTTGTATTATGTTGTAATAAGGGCAAATGTGGACCCTTTGACCCACCCTGTCACCACGGGAAGGAAATAAAAAGGCAGTTTCTCATTCTGGAAATCGTTCTGGTTTGCTTTTACCCCCCACAAATGATAAAATGGTCACACCCTGCTGCCCAGGGCCTGCCTGGGAGAGATATAAAAGTTTCTTCCAAAGAATTTGCTATAATTAAAGATTTTCCTTATTTTATGTAGCACTTGGATGACACATATCAAAAGCTATGAGCATGGGATTTCATGTGCAGTTGGAATTGCAGGTATTGCTTGTGCAGTTTGATTCACCAGGAAAAATACATTCCAGAGTGCCAACATGGCCAATATGCAATTAACAGGACAAATTAGGTATACAGGTTTGAAAGTAGAGCCAGTCATGCTAAAATCTGCTCTTACATGCTTTATTATCACCTTCCCCTCCCAACCATCTTCTCTTCCTCAATTTTAATAAGAACCTCATTGGCATAGAAAAACACTGATGGAAGCATAACTTGGAACAATACTGGAATTTGTTGTGGGTTTTAATGTAAATCTATGGGCTTACACTAAGGAGTGCTTCAAAAAGGACTCAATTCTACCATCTTTCCTCTGACTGAATTGGCTGGGGTTTCTTTGTAAACTTATGAACAAGAACTCTAAAATGCTCTGACACTCTCTGATAAATGACCCTGCTGCTTCTCATCAGATGAGCCTTAGGAGGTCAGTTACACATTGGGAGCTCAGTTGAGGAGTGTTTTCCGCCTTAATGGAAAACAGCTGCAGAGGCAAACCTGCCAAAGCTGAGTAGGATATCAGCAAATCTGCACTATATAGGGTAATTACTCACTTCTGGAGGAAGACAACAAATAAAAAAACCTTTCCTTAAATGCCTCCAGGGCCTCAAAGAAAATTATGTAAACTCAAAAGCTGATGACTGGAGATTCCAATACAAACCTCCTCTAGCAAGAGCCCAGTAGGGAAAAGACAAAATGGTTTCTCCGGTGTGAGGCTATGGGATATGTGAGAATATTTATCTATACCATGGAAATACAGGCCAGGTGTGAACCCTCCCAGCGAGCCCCACACCGAGTATGGCAGCTCTGTTACTAAAGCATTAACTTCAAGCAGGCAAACAGCAGGAAATACATGGTTGTTATGTGATCCAGACTTAATCAGCTATGGCTATCGCTTGGAGCTCGTCTGCCTGTGTTTCTGAATGTGTTTGTGCCAGCTGCAGCAGTCCTGGAGGAGCCCAGTAGTGGGAGTCACTCCGGTGGGTTTGGCCAGCACTTCTGGCCAAAGTGAAATATGTGGAAAGCTGGTGACAGTGGGGAACACCAGCTGGAGCAGCAAATGACACCTGTGAGCAATTCAGAGACACCATTTGAGGCAACAGCAGGGTGAAAGAAAGCTTGTTGGAACAAGGCCAGAGCATAGTTACTAAGCTGATCACAGGCCCAAAACACCTGTCCTATGAGACAGGCTGAGAGAGTTGGGGCTGTTCAGCATGGAGAAGAGAACTCTTTGGGGGTATCTTGTAGCATTTTCAATATCTAAACAGGCTTACAAAGAGGCTGGAGAGGGACTTTTCACAAGGGTCTGTAGGGCTAGGGCAGGGTGGATTGGCTGTAAACTGAAGGAGGATAGTTTAGATATTAGGAAGAAATTCTTTACTATGAAGGTGGTGAGGCAGGAACAGGTTGCCCAGAGAAATTGTGGAGTCCTCCCCCTGGAGCTCTTCAAGACAGGTTGAATGGGGCTCTGAGTAACCTGGTCTAGTGGAAGGTCCTCTGCCCATGGCAGGGATGTTGAAACTAGATGATATTTAATGTCCCTTCCAACCCAAATGATTCAACAATTCTATGAAAAATCTCTCACCTTCATTTATTAGAAGAGTTTTACAATTGTCATTGTGTGAAGCAGACTGTCTTACTCACTAGCTATCCTTAAGCTAAAGATATATTATCAGGACTTTCTTCACTTAAAAGTAATGTCCTGACTCGATGAACATGGTCATGCCATGTGTGATATGAACATATACTCCTGTCCTGAGACTGGCAGCTCTCCCAGAGGTGCCTTGCCCGCTGTAAGCAGCTACACAGGGTAAGCTTGGGGGAAGCTGAGCCCCTCAATGCACCCTGCAGCAGATGTAGAACTCCCTTAGTTCTCAGCTTTGTATCTCAGGGCTGTTCCACAAGCAACAAAACCCTCTAAATTTAATTTATTCTTCCTTAAGCATGGAATAACTGTGTGACTGTAGAAACAGTCAACAATAAACTCTTCTCACTTTCTGCCAAGAGAAATGTCAGTGGGAGCCAATTTTCTTTGCTGTGAAGATTGTTTGTGTCATCCACCCAACTTGTCACACCAGCAGCAATACCCTAAAAACATTTAGAACTTCTTCTAGTGCTGTAAGAATCACAGTGAACCTACAACAAAAGTCAATTGCACATAATACCTGCCACTGTGACATGTAAGATAGCACCATGGAAAATTACTGCTAGTGCCAAACACCAGCACAAACCCTGACTGGGAACAACTGACTTGTAATTTTAAGGGCTAAAGCCAAAATATTATTCTGCAGTAATTTCTCAGCATAAAACATGAAGTCAAGTTCAGACAATTATGGTCTCAGGATAGGCTGTTTAAAAGTATCAGAAACATAATGCAAAACTGCTTACATTTGTTCCAGTGAAAATGATAAAATTTTGCAAATTTGTCCATAACACCTGGAGTTTTAAATAAAAAAATTCAGATACATCTGTACTTGCAAACTCCTGCTCCATTTGCCTCAGACCTCTTACAAATTGTTAATAGCTTCCCTTGTCTGGTAACAATATCTCATAACCTGTGTAATCTATATTGGCCTATAGGTTCCTCAGTGCAGAGAACAATGCTCAGAAAGATACTGTCTGGAAGCCTGCTTATTATCTTCTAGCTGTTTCAAATTCATAAGATGTCATCTAAAAGAGAACTCTGTTTCCTGTTGAACAAATGTCTGTGGACCTATTGCCATGGAATTTGGTCCCATTTCATTTGAAATAGAAGCCTTCTCTGCAACTGGCAAGCACACCTAGGAGTGCATGATTTTTTACAATGGTTTTATAAAGGAATTTCTGGAAACATTGGATTCAGTTAATGAAAGTTCTTAAGCTAATTTTGAGCAAGGGGATAAATATTTCATATTGCTGGATGGATGGGTCACCTCCTCTTGACAAGTGTGTTTTGTTTTCCCACTGCTCTTAGCTTTTAATATTCAGTTGCAGACATTCAGGCCAGCTATGCTGATACCCCACAGAAAGAAAAATCAGCAATGGATTCAAGTATATTCCAAGTGCAATTTTGTTTTATTGCTTACATACGCCAGCCCTGGAATAAAGGATGTTCAAGAGATGCTTCCTGAACTCAGCTCTGGACAAAAATGACCACAGGACAGAGATCAAACTCTGAATCCATATTATCCTAGAACAGCCACAGTATATAGATAGGAATTGCTTTTAAAAATATCCAGAACCTAAGGTTCCAACACTGTCTAGCACATCTTTCTAATTCTCCCTAGACTAGGAAATTTGTAAAACCATGGTTGCCAGCACTATCTGGTGTTACAGGCTATAATCATGTGCTTAAAACCGTGCCTCTAGTCTGTTGTGGCTGTTTTCAGAGTCACCAAACATCAAGCTTGTGGGACTGGTATTTCTGTGAAGGAATTTCAGTTCTCTTTTTTTAGAAACTGATTTTGAGAGGATTTAGTTTTGCAGAGCTGACAAACTTCTTTCTCCCCTTGTTTCTTCCTCTACAATTTGATGCTGCTAATTGAGGTTTATAAAAAAAGGCGATGTGCTTATTTATGTAAAGGCTAGGTGACAGGTACCTGTAGTTGGTCTAGCAGTGGCCAAACACCAGTGCACCCACTAGAATTATTTACTCATTTTCTATGTGAGATAAGGATTAGGAAGAGAGCAAAGCAGGCTCAAAACTATAAAGGGTATAAAGAACAGAACTAACAGAACTATTAACAGAACAGAATCAAATTATTAACAGAACTAAAAGAAAAATAATAAGAAATCAGAATAGACCTTCAGAGCACTTCTCCTCCCCCCAACCCCTCTTTCATTTCCCACTGACAACGTAAGGAGACAAAAATTTGGTATTTTCAGTCAGTTTACTACTTCTAAAAAAAATCTTTCTTCAGTTTAGTTCTTCGGTTTACTTTGGGAGAGGACTCTCTCTTGCCACGCCATGGAGACTTTTCCACAAGAAACAGTTCTCTTGTGGTTCTAATTTTCATGAATAGCAGCTGTCTGGAAAATCTGCAATTGTGAAGTTCCTCCTATGGTTTAGTAGTTTTCCTACAACTACCACCATGGGTCATCTTAGCTTATTGGGGTGCAATTTTAAGGATGAGTTGTTCTAGTATAGCAACAAAAAGTTCACTTCTTTTATGTCCGAGAACAGAGGTTTTCTTCTTCTATTCCTGGGGCGAGGTTTTTCATCTCTCCCATTTCTCTCTGTTCAAGCTTCTCATTAGATCACAGCTACTTCAACATCTGCTTGCTTCAACATGAGTGCCTCTGCTCATAGCTGTGGTTAGAATGCTAAATCCCCCTAATGCATACCATGAGTTACAGGGAAAAAAAAGTCTGACATATCAATGATATCTTCACCATAGCCTTACAAGAGAATTTCAGCTCAAGACTAAGGCATCTCCTAATTTTCCTCCCATCTGGGATTTGACTCCTTCACTGGCCTCGGGGTCTCCATGTTGTTTTCTTTACGTATCTTCACCCTTTCCTTTTTTTCTCACTCGAGAGAAGATTGATGTCTGTAAGTTTCATCAGTGCACTAAAGGAGTTAATATCTCCCCCGGGCCTGCGGATGGTGCCGGCTGGCCGCTCTGCCTGCATGGCTGTTTTCCTGCCCCTGCCATGTTCAGTTCCAGCCACAGGGCTGCTTTCTGCTGGGGCTAGGGCCCCCTCTGTTCTCAGCCACATGATTTTCCGCGGTGCCAGCAGGATGGCCTGGCAGTTCACGGCTGGAGCTGCTGACTTGGCTCTACCTGAAGCCGAGCAGAGCCGTCCTAGTCCACCAGCTGTGGTTGGAACTTGGCTGTGGCAGAATCTCAGCCGAGCTGTGCCACAGGCTGACCTGGCTGGGCTGTGTGGTGGAGCAAGCCAGGCCCGGCCGGCGCTGCAGCAGATCAGGGCCCCGCCAGGCCGTGCGGCGGAGCAGGGCCGTGCACAGCCAGCATCCAGTTACATGTTCAAAGGCCAGAAGCAAGTTTTTCCTGGGGTTTGTTCATTTCTAAATGTGATTTCACAGAGGCGTGTTCAGCTTTATTAAGTGGTTTAACAGGGTGCCAGTATTCAAAACTAGCCAAATGATTGGTTCTGTCAGGTCCAAAGGAAGCTGCCAATATTAGAAACAGGATTCACACTCCTGGTACTAAAGTGATTTCAGCTTTATTTAAAAAGGCCTAAAGCATGGGAATTCCCGGGTTCGCGAGTAGGATCGGCGCGTTCCCAGTCGGCGACGAGCAGGAGGGCGCTGGAGAGCCAGCACTGGGTCTTCTTCCTTGTTGCAGGGATGTTCCCGATGTCCGATGTCCAAAGGCAAGGCTTACTGACTTGGATGTCCTCTTTTTATGCTGTTTTTTGTCCTTTTGGATTGGATCCCGTTTGGATCCTTCATTTGCATGAAGTTTCAGGTGCTAATTGGTCTACATTCCATTCAGGTTGACTGGTTTTTGTTTGGGGGGCAAGGGTGCACTTCACTTAGGTGGAATATGGTCATTTCAGTACCGTACTTCTTATAACTATACTTTTTAACCCCTTTTACAGTACCATAACCAAACCTTTTAATAGTATATGCTTAACAATTATTAACTATTTTACAACCTATTTTTAACACCAAGGTCCTTACAGGAAATCACTTCTGTAGCTCATGGATTTTTTTCCTTAACTAAAAATCAAACTATGTTAAACCACAACAGTACCAGAAGTACAACTTTCTTGTCAGAAAGGAAAGATGACTATTTGTTCTGTGTGCTTTGGGTGTCATTACTCAGCATTAAGATGTGGTGCAGCAGATGCTGGGTGTGCAGGAGGACTTTCAGGCACCCCCACACTGCAGACTGACTGTAATCTCCTACTTGAAGCTACTTCTGATCTCTTCTTACAAACTGACAGAGAAGTGAATGAGGAAAAAAACTCAATCATTTGGAATCTTGGATACAGAGCTGAAGTGAGCTCTTGAATAGTCTGCATATTCTCTTTGTGCTTTCAAGTGGTATCTTAAACAGAAGAAAAGCCAGGTAATGCTGGAAGACAATGCTCCAAAGTGCATAATCAGGCTGACACACAGTGGTCAAAGATTTCCTGCTGACTTTGCAGCCCAAAGGAGGATCCAGCACCCAGGAGAGCACTGGTCTTTCCTCTGAAACTGTAAGACTCTGCTGCCCTCTCTGACACGTTTTTTTCCTCAGGAATTCAGATAAGGAAGGAAAATTTTCTTTCACTTTGGCTCTGTGCAAGCAATCACTCTTTTCCCTTTGTACAAAACATTTGCTTTAGCCAAGATACAAAGGAGTGTCTTTTCACGTCTATGTCAAGTGAAGTATCATGGAAACCCTTTTTATACGTTTTGTTTATTTTCGCTGGAGCATGAAAACACAAAGTCTCCAAATTAATGTATTGTTCTCCGCATTTCTCCTTCATTAGCAATGGGAACTGATTTGAATGCAAATAAAACTAGAGACAGCAATTTCATAAGGCTAATACCCATCAGGGTAAAGAAAAGCTAATTCATCAAGAATTTTTGCTTTTTCTAGAAGCTGAATCTATTTTGTTTCCTTAACCCTTCCCTGATACTACTGGATTTTTTTTCCAGTATAGATTAAGTTGGCAAATGCATTACAGGTTCCCCTGCCCAGCCCTGCGTGGAATCCTGGCTTAGAGGGCAATTGCCTCATGGTGTCAGATCCAACATCATCAGTGCCACCAGGAGTCTCCCTACACAGCCATCGGTCAGCACTGACCTCCCAAAGCAAAGTGTTGCCTGCAGATGGGTTCAGCCAATCTACAGGTGCTGTTTCTCCAGTTTTACTGAGGGCAGAACAGGAGTGGAAGCTGCAACACTGAAACTGAATAGAAAAGCAAGGAAACGTTGCTATGAACCCATATTGGGAATTGGCTGGGTTTCTGTGTAACTTGAGCATAATGTGAAAACAAAATAAGAGTGTTTAATCCATGGTATGGTATAAAACTCTCACTCTAGTTCTCCCAAACCTCTGTTCTTTTCACACATAATTCACAGACAGACAGAACTGCTGCCAAATCTAAACCAGCATAATTATAAAATCCAACACCTGAATGAATTTCTCAACAAAGCCCAGGTCCTTAAATTTATGAAGGCACTCAGTTTGGCATTTGAGTACTCTACATTTTTTTCTAGGGATCAAATAAATTTTGGGCTTCAGAATAACTTATCAGTTTGGCTGTATGTTGCTCTTTTTGGGTACTTAAAAGTTTTTTCTGTGTTAGAAATATTGAATTTTCTTGACAAAACAATGCAATGAATCATATATACTGCATTTGATTGAGCATCCCACAGTTTTAAGATTTGTCATTTCGTTTGGTTGTGCTTATAATACAAACTAGCCATGACTTCTTCAGGTCCTATGGCCCAAATAATCTTAAGGACACTAAATAGGACATATTAAGATACTAAGGATAAATATTCTAATTAGGAAATAAGTGGCCACTTCTACGCTCTTCCTCGATTGTCCACAGAGAAAATCAAGCAGGGCTGTCAAACTATATGCAGATATATTGGAGAGTAGTGCACATTTGGGCATGGTCCCTACCTATGGTACAGTTTGAGCCATGGAATGTCATTTGGGAGACAATGGAACACTATCCAATAAAGCCACCAAAGATAGTAGCGCCATAGTTAATAGAACTTCTGCAAATATTAAAGAGAATGTTAAATTATATATGCAAAAATAAGCACTTTAATGGAACTGATAAAATGACCATGTTGAAGAAAGATATTTACTCAGTTGCAACAAAATGACATTGTTGAAGTGAAATGAGAAAATCAATGTACGCATTAAGTTTTTCACAAAACTTGATGTGTTTCCCTGAAAAGTGTTTCTTCCAGCAAAATGGTTCCTTCTAATGAAAAAAAGAAAAAAGCCGTGAGATTTTTGCATCACTTCTCATTTTGGGTTTATAGCTCTCAGACGATTTTTGAAAATTTCCCTTGTCTTGTTCTATTACAGAATTATTCTTTATTTTGTACTCCAAAAGATAAAGAGAAAATACTTTCTCCTTTTTCATTAAACAAATGTTTAAGATACATTGGGAGGTTTAATTGAAGAAAGAAATCAGGAGCAACTCCATTGTTATGCAGGTTGTGTATGTGCTATGCAGTAATTAGCAAAGTGGCACATGATGAATGTCTGCTATGAAAAAGAAAAGTCAAGTGACAAATTCTTGTGAGTTTTATTTGTAGTTCCTTACAGATGAAGAAATTTATTTGCTTTGCATAGCCAAAATATCCAGGTTTCCCAATAACCATTTAAATCTTGAGTTACTGAAAACTTCCTAGTGTTGAGTCAATACCAAATTTTCAAGTCAGCCAAACATGACAGAGACTTGAACAAGTCTGTCTGGTATTTCCAGACCCAGAGTGACTCCAAGCTTGAGTGACTCCAAGCTTAATGGAGAACCTCGTATTTACCTGCTACTCATCTGCTGACTCTGGCATTGTTTTCTAGAGTCCAATGACTTTCGGTATTCACCCTAGTCCTGTCTTAGTTTGCAGTGGAAGAGTTTTGAGGAAAGAAAATCCATTATTTTTATTGAAATATTCTATAATGGCTACTACAATGCCTTTGGCAGGACATCTGTGGAAGTGGACTTTGGAATGGTGAAGTAGAACCTTAATGACTTCACTAAAGATGTGTTCTTAGCACTGTTCTCATTGCTCCTGAAGCATAGCAAAATCCATGCAAGACACCATCCAAGCTTTGAAACTTTTGTGCTGGTAGAGACTGGAAAATAGCCTAATTTCCCTAAAGCTAGATCTGGGCTTGTGGCCAAAATAAAACAAGTAGTGAAGTCTTTGAAAACTTGAAAAGGAGCTAAAATCAACAGCTGGATCTTCAGCTGATGCAAACAAAAATAGAATGATGAAGGCTGACAGGCTGGCTTTGCAGTCTTATGTAATTCCCTTTTTATAGCTGTTTTTTATTCTGAAATGATCTGCTTAAAATGGTTAAACAGCAGATCATAAGGGTCAGAAACTCCATCAGCACTCAACTAATTGTCAATTCTTGTCTGTAAGTTGTGGTTACTTGTCTGTGCAGTTGTCTGCCCAGCTTTTAATCACTAAAGCACACTGTGACCTCTGTTTGTAACCATTTTCCTCTGCAAAATAGCAAAAATTCTGGTTTTGAGAGCAAGCTAATGAAGTCACTTGTAAACAAGAACAGTGAATGCTAAATATTAGTTTCTTAATTACATTACAAATTAAGAATATTGTGAAGGCATAAACCCCAGGCTTTGTGATTATTGTGAGTTTTTTCCTGTACCTGCACGCATTAAATTTCTTATTCTCTCCCTTTTCTTCAGTGAAGAAATAGCTTTCAGTTTCTCTTTTTTTTTTTTTTTTTTTTTAAGGAAGCATCAGTGCCAATATCTCAGTACTGAAGAGCTGCAAAATAGTAGATTGGTACATCCATGCAGCAGGGAGAAAAATGTCTATCTTGACACACATTGTAGTTCTAAGCTTTCTGAGGGATAGGAAAGAAGGGAAAAATTCCCTATTCTCATCTGCTTGGTGAGGTATCTGGACACCAAGCAGTTAATCAGTTCTGGAATTCTTTTCTTCCTGTTATGGCACCTGACTACCTTAGAAAGACCCCGTTATATCTTTATGTAAATAAGAAAGAGTTGAGAAACTTTGAACATGCAACCCAGTGTTATACTCCAGTGTTAGTACACTAATTAATTTTAGAAGTGAGTGAGATCTTTTAAAACTGGAGTTGATGCCAACAATACATGTGACTCTTGATTGGCATGACCTATCATCCCAATAATCTTCCTGGATTTATTTTTTTTCCTGTAAATTAGGGCAAATATAGCTTATTTGGATTGTCAAATAGAGCTACCTATTACAGAAAAATATTTTTCTACTTCAGAGGCATTCCTACAATTCTTTTTAATCAGCATACATACTATTCATGTTTCAAGGGAAAAAAAGTTAACCCCCCGACTTTTTCAATCAAATTCCATCAAACCCAAGCCCTCAGCATTCTGCAGTGCATGCAGGACTTTCCATCAGTTTATTAGAGAGGCAGTAAATATTCAGAGCTGTGTCCGGGGTTTGGCTGATGTCACTATCTGCGTTTGAAAGTGATGGAGGGACTGTGTCTGGATATCATTCAAGCTTCAAATATGTCACCTAATTTTGAGGAAAGAAGTAGCACCTCATTTAATTGCCTTGGTGAGCAGTAGCTGGCATGACAGCCAGATCCTGTTCAGAGATGGCATAACTTGATTCTCTTCTACTTGTTCTTCATGTCAACATCTTTGTAACTGCTCTCAAGGCAGGAGTAAGGGAGCAGAGAATATAAGCAGCCTCCTGCCACACAGCAGGGAATCAGAACTGCTATGGAAACAAGAGCAGCTTAGTAGAAGGAGAATTTACTGGATAGGTTTCTACAATCTCCTTGACATTTTACAGATGCATGGGGAAAAGAAGTTAAAAACCACTGAAGTGTTACCATATCTTCTTCTGCATTTATCTGTTGACAGCGTAGTTAGGAATGGGTTTGCACTCAGTAAATTGACCTTGACAGTATGTCCTTGGTCTTGTTTTGTGGAGAAGCCCTGTTGTGTAAAGCACAGTCCAGCCCGGGGTCCCACCCCCAGTTATCTTACAAGCCATATAAATTTTATCTGACATTTACTAAATTAAAATTAAAACTGAAATTAAAGTTAAAATTAAAACTAAAATTAAATTAAAATTAAAAATTTTACTTCATCTGTGCCAGTTTTAAAGAAGAACTATTTCTGCCTTTTCTCCATAGATAAATTTGAGAAGCCCCAGCTATCTGGAAAGAAACTTGTTTTTCATGACGTCTTGGGGATGGTTTTTATCCCACATTCATTTTTGTTGTTGGTTTTTTGTCCCGTGTCTGGAAGGATCATTGCCCTCTGTCCTGCCTTCGCCTGGCTCCAGAAGTATCACAATGTGTGAGGGCCAGCCCAGGATCCTGTGAGAGTTGGGGGGTTAGGGGTGTCCGGGGCCGGTGTGTGCCGCACCCGGAACCTGCCGTGCCCCATCGTGCCACCCCTGTGCGCAGCCTGACCTCGGGACCAGCCAGGGCTGGTGAGCTATCCAGGGGAGCGATCCCCTGCCCAGCCCCGCTGCTTTTTCTGCCGCTGTGTGGGGTTTTTCGCTACACTTTAACTCGACATCCCTTGTCCGCCAGTCTCCCGCAGCTCCTGCTAGGCTGCGGAGGTTCTGCTACATTTTGTTTGTCACCGCGGGTGTGCCTGCCTCTGCTGTTCCAGCCCATTGCTCCAAGGGTCCTGCTGCAGTCCACTCAGTTTCCCGAGTGGCTCTGAGCCCCTGAGGCTGCCCCTGAGGGTTTGTAAAGGAAAGCTCCTTCTCCCTCGCTGTCCCTCTCCCACCGGCCCGCCCGCCATGTCCTTGTGGAGAGAGGTGTCTGAGCTCGCGCCACAGCGCCCCCTGCAGGCGTGGGGGAATCATCGCACCCGCCCTGCCCGGCCAGGAGCCAGCAGCGCCCCTGCCGGCTGTGACTGGAACTGCACCAAAGAGTTCAGTTTTTGGCGCCGGCGGCTGAGAGAAGGCTGGGGCTGGGTTTCTGGTTTTGTTTGTGGATGCTGTCATTGTTGTCGTTTGTTTGCCTTATTATACACATACATACTGGTAAAGGACTCTTATTCTTTTTCCCATATCTTTGCCTGAAAGCCCCGTAATTTCAAAGTTATAATAATTTGGAGGGAAGGAGGTCACATTTTCCATTCCAAGGGAGGTTCCTGCCCTCCTTGACAGATACCTGTCCTTTAAACCAGGACACATGATTTCCAGAGCAGAGCTGCAGAAGTGCTTGGACAACCTTCAGAGAAACAGTGAATCTCCTGCATGCTGATGTGAAGTACATTTCCAAACTCAGATTTGTCACCAGCATTTGTCAGGCTGCATTATTTGTGGACTAACTATTACATTATTCACCTCTCTTCAACACTGCTGCTCACCATCCCTTTACAATGATGAAAAGTGAAATATCTGCTGTCATGTCTGTCATAATGTAAATAGATTTATAAAGAAAATAATGCCAGCTGTCGGGAAAGACTTAAATACTTGTTCTTGCACTCATCATGAGTGATTAGATTTGGTTTCCTGCCCTTCTTATTTATGCACAATGCTAAAAGAGACCTGAACAATAATATGAAGTACTTGCCATTTTAAATGCCAAATTCAAAAGACATGGGACACCTAGACTTGATTCCTAGGTAGCATTACACACATTCCTTTCTATTGGCATTTATTCAAATCAGAACAAAATATCTTGCAGAAAACTTCATAAAGAAAATTTGCAAACTATTTATGGAATCCCTATGAGGTACCAAAACCACTGATTTTTCACTTGTGTGGGAAATAAAAGTAAATAGCTCATACTGTTATCTGAGAAACCTGTCCTAATCTGAACACAGTGTAAGAGAGATGGATAATCCTCTATATCAAATTAAGCTGCTGGTAAATGGGGAGGAATATATCAAATATATATATATGGCACTTCTGACAGCTAGGGCTCAGTTCAGATGCTTAAAAACAAGAACCTAATACTGTTTAAGTTACCTGGTGATAGCCTGGTCATGCTCTGTTAGGTAAGTAGCTTTGAGCTATTAAAGTATGTAAATGCTTTTCTATACTTGTAAACACCAGGAATCTGAGGCCACGTGAACTTCTGACAAAATTAAAGGTATCTATGATAGCTTATGGAAAGAGGGGAGGGCTTGTGCCAAAGATCACTAAATCTGATGTATTTTCATGCTGCATATAATCAAATTCTAAAATAATTGGATGTGTCACCTTTACTAATTTTTCATATTTCTGTCTAGATGTTTCTACTGAAATTATAGTGCCCTCAAAGCCTTTATAGAGAATGGATGGATATTGCTTGGCTATATTCCTTGTATCTGCACAGACAGCTTGAAATTAATTACTTTGAGGCTTCTGCTTCTGAAGAATGAGGTGCACCACTGGTTCTGAACTTCTGAAGTTTTCTACTCACTGATCAGCCAAACACTAACAAATCAGTGTAGCAGGACACAGTTCCTGAGTGGCTCAGCTCAAAGTTATTGGTGACGGGTGGAGAGGGGAGTCAGGTTGCTTGTGGTGTAGGAGAGTGCTGAGATCAGCCTGACTCAACAACCCTGAAGTTAACCATTCTGAGGATATGAAAACCAATGTTTCCTGACAGAAACTGGCACTGGTGAGGATGTGGAAGATAAAGAAATCAACAAATGGCAGTACTGATAATTTATCTAAGGCTGCTGAGCTAGAATCTCCTGAGCTGGCACGGCCAGCCTATAGAAACATATGACTGACATTCAATCACTTTTTAGTATAAAAGTGCAGTCTCACTTGTTAACAGTATTTATATGAGCTGTATTGCTTTGATTAGAGTGGTGCTAAGCCCAGGTCTGTAAGGCTTGATGAGAAGCATAAGACACTGTCATAAGCCCAGCCCTAAAATATATCTAGGCAGAGCATTTCTCTTGGACTGTGGGAAAGCTTGCTCATCTTTGGTTGTGCCTTGTGTGGGTCAAGTGCACATATGCAAATGGATGGATCTTCAAGAGAATTTAACAAATCAATGTTTGCACCTTCATTTTCCAATCATCCCAAATACTTGCTTTGAGAGACAAATGACTGTGTTTTTTCTGCAGTGCTTCACTGTGCTTTTTAATGTCCATCTCAAACAGCAGGGCTGTAACTGTCAAGAATTTTTCTCATTTTTCCCATCAAAATTCATTAGAAAACATGCAAATTATGAAAGGCAAATTAAAAAAAATCACAGGAAGTGTGAAAAGCCATGGGTTTCTGTGGGAGATAAGACTAAGAATATTTTTTACCTTTGTTAAACATATTAAAATTGTTAAATTCTGTTCGCTGAAAGGCACTCAGGGAAGGGCTCAGCTGCAGATCGGGTGGTCAGTTGAGAGTTGGTTGAGAGTCAGGTGAATGCCGGCTGGGTGTTGGTTGGTTGTGAGACAGTGATTGGCTGGGGAGGTGCGAGGACCATAGGAACAGGAAGCTGATTGGATGTAGGGACGTGTGAGCAGTGTCACTGCAGCTGCAGCAGCCAATGAGAGCCTTTCTCAGTAAGGTTTCGGTTAAGTTCTGTTGAGTTTAAAGCATAAAAAGACCTGGTTTGCTACAGTGAAAACCATCTTCTTCAGATGTATGAGGAGGTCCATGTATCTTTGTTCTCCATTGCTACAGGTTTCAAGGCTCTGTTGTGCCTTCTTCTTCCTTCATAAACATTTGAAATAAGATGGAAGTACTGCCTTAGGTAAGGATGGTGCTTAAAAATTTGCAAGCTATATAGCAGAAGTAATTCCCTGAGCTGTCTCTGTAACCTGCTGGGAAAGAATGAGTCCTGGGCTAAGAGGGTATTGAAAGAAACTACAGTTAAATGTATTCTTGTGTTCTTGGCTGTAATCACCAGGTGGCTATTGCAGAAGGAAGGAAACAAGACCTTCTGGGTACAGTCTTTATAAATAATTTCCTGCATTTGCTCAGTCATCTAATGAAGCAGGTAAACCAAGTACTCTTTTATATATTGCTTCTGGCCTTTAGTGGGGTAGACAGCAATGGCTTAATTAGTGTGGTTTTGAGTCCCTCTCCTGCTTATTAACTTTTCTTAGCTTTTCTACTGTATAGATAATACTCTCAAGCATTATCTTCCCATTTTATGGGATCAAGCCCCAAGACCAACTGTGTTTAAAGTATTGTTTAAATCTGAACTGAATCGTTAGAATACAATTGTCACTGAGAAGCTGCTACTTAGCAAGCTTAAAAGCCATCATAGCTTTATATATTAAGGATGTAAAGACAGAAGAAACATAGCTAGGAGTTGCCAACGGATCCTGGAAAAATTTGACAATGCCTTCCTTTTCCTCTTGATGAACCAGTGCCCACTCTCTTTCCCATCAATTCAGAATGAATAATTGAGGGCAGCAGATAATTCTTACCAGAACCTTCCTGCTATGAATTTCAGATTCATAGTTCATAGTACAGAACAAGGAAGCTGTTGAACTGTGTTGTAGTGGGGCCTCTGGATGTAAACCCTGTGCTTAGTCAATCAACTTTGTATGTGTCATACACCTGTACTACTGAGGCTAGAATTAACAAGGCTTCTTTGTACAGAGTATGACCTTCATGCTCTCTCTCATGGACAAAGAAATGAGCAAACCAAGAAGATCAGTGAGATGACAGGCCTATGTGAGATTTAGATCTCTTCTCTCTCAATGCACACACTGTAGTAGAGAGTGGCATGGCATGACATGTTCTCTATCTCTGTGGTCACTTTTCTTCACAGTATCTATAGAGCATCTCCAAGTGACTATTGTCTTACTGTTAGTTAGATTTTCTTCTATAAATTTATAATTTATCCTCCTGCATAATAGGACATTTTCAGTGGTGTTTTTCTGTGCAAAAGAAGAGTTCTGAAGAGTTATTGCAGTGTATCCTTGATTGAAATATAGGCTTATAACCCGCTACTATTTAAGCAAGGACACAAACTAGTAATACTGTGCACATATAAAAACTTTGCTATGCCAGACATATAACTCTCATTTGTCTTTTTCCTGCGACGTATTTAATATTTAAAATTTAACAGAGCTCTGAATATGAAAGTGCAAGATAAGATTTTCATGCATGGCACAGGATGAAAGAATTGAGAGGTGTTTTTGCTTAGTATGCTGAAGAGCAGGTTTGCCATGAGTCTCAAACAGAGAGGCATTCAGGTTTTCTGTTTTGTGAACAAACCAGAACCCTGTTTCGTTAAGTGAGCTACAAATGTCCTAACTTTAGCCATTTAAAAGAGTTGGGGAGTTAATCAAATTAGGCAAATAGCAAGCACAAAAAGCACCAAGTAGTCATTCAGGAAAATGCAATAATCCTTATAGAAATATAGTGACCTATAAAAGCTGATCCATCGCACCTTAACATTAGGAGTTGGAGACTAATGCACACAGAATGAATCATCTCTTGCAAACCTCTGAAATGAAGAACTTAGAAGTTCAGCTGTTACATAGTTTGTGTAAGGGGAAAAGAAAACACTGATTTTTACAAAGCTGGTTCTGGCCCATTCCTCTCTCATGTAAAGAAGTGAAAGTGTCTGTCTGCCTCACTGGGATCATCACCCTAACCCCACAGTCAGCAGTCTGACCTAAGAGTGCTTGCTGGTGCAAAGGGCAGTGATAGCTATCCCACTAATAATTCTTGGCCAGGTACTAGGACCTGACCCTAAGTTAAAACCCTGGGCCATCAGTAGACAGAAACTTAATGTCATGATGTTACCTATTATTTGTAATCATACCATTCTGGGCAGTTATGTTAGTAAAACAGAAATGAAAAGTGATCCCATGGCATCTTGACAGCATATTGAAGGGGGTTGAGTTTTTGATCCTCATCCACACAAGCTTATCCATAGCAGCCTAATCTAATTTTGTTGTTCTCTGACAAATTTTTTACATTCGAGTTTCCTTTATATTAATGCAGCTGGTACTGTACTCCTCTTATTTGAAGTTAATTTCTTTTACTGTTTGCTCTGTTTTGCAATTAGGAAGAAACAAAACACAGATTTGGGATGCTCATATGGCTACTTGCTTCAACTTGATGTTTGGCCACATCTGGTTACACTGTATGGACTTCAGGATAGTTCATCATGAAATGTGGTAAGTCTACTGGAAAAAAAAGTCTTTAAATAAGAGGTTAATAACCTGTTTAACAAATTTAAATCCAAATCATACAGACTTTATTCTGCATATTCACTCTGTCTTTTGACTAATCATATATAGCCTTATTCAGTTTATCATGCTTCATTGTGGAGTAATAAGGTACCAATATGTATTCAAGAACCAGTTCATTCAATTTGCAACTGTTGAAAAATCAATTCTGCTGAGTAAAATTGCTGATCAATTTGATTGCAAGGTTGCAGAGACAATGGCTATGTGTTGTGATGGTTACAGCAGTGATAGACATAGTCACTGTGTCACTCATGTGCCTAAAGTGACATGAATACAACAAAGTTATGCACACCTCAGACAGAATGCCTCTCAAAGAAGTGACAACTGTTAGACTCAGTGTGAATCTTCCATCTTTAGGTCATCTATGGATGGAGCTGCTATGTGTCAAGGACATTTATTTTAATGTGAAAGCTCCTTGTTTGTTTCTGGTGTGGTTAAATATGTTAAGTGACAGGAGCTCACCAAGATCAAAAAGGGGCAGTTTTCTTTGCAGTGATTTGTGGGAGTGAAAAATGAACCTTTTCCTGACCAAACCCTCAGATAAGTCTAAAACAGGAAATTCAAACTTCTGACCCTTTCTCAGAAAATGTCTCCATCATTGAAAAGTAGAAATAAAATGTCAGCTTTTATGAATTTTTATTATTGACCTTATGGAAAGAGATTGAGAAGTGACAGAAGCAGAGAGGACAAAGAATGATGTTCTCTTCTTAACTGAAAGGCAAGTGTCATTGCAGAATTAATGTATACAGCTTCCACCCTAGCACTTGTGGCTGAAGCATGTGGGAGGTGTACTGGCAAGAATTTGGGATATGAGCTGTAGTGCTCTGATGGAAATGCTATGGGGTATTTGTCAACCCATCTTTCCCTTAGAGAGGCTGCAAACATCCATAGTCTGTTATAGTAGAGACAGACCTGCAGAGATAGAGACTGGCCTTGACAAGTTAGCTATGGGAGTGGTGGCTTTATCAGCCATCCCTGCCAGGGAGACCATAGCAGAAGGTATATTTGCAATAATTTTTACAAGCCGACATCAGCTGCCAGAAATCTAAGTCTGAATTAAAAGAAAAAGGCAGCTAGCAAGACAGAAAACATAGACCATCTTTTCAGAACTCTGAAGATACACAAAGATTCATGGCTTGCAGGTGAATGAGCTTTGAAGGATGCCTTTATTTATAGGCAGATATTTGTCTTACAGGGAGAAGGATATATTAGGGTAAAAAACTGGTAATAAATATGTGACTATTCTTAGTCTTTGGACCTGTGCTAAAGGTCAAGCAATGTCCTCGTTGCTGTACAAAGGAAAAAACAAAGAAAAGAAAAAAAGGCAGTTCTTTCTCCAGTGTGCTGATTTGGGTTGGGGTAGAGTTAATTTTCTTCACAGTGGCTAGTATAGGACTTGGTTGCTAGCTGGTGTTAAACCACGATAGCCAGCTCTCACATCCAGCTTTAAAACACAAGAAGCCAAAGAAATCAATGTGAGGGAAGCAATGCACTTGTCTTACACTACTTGATACCCTTCCAGTCACTGTCTGGGAGCAGAGCAATGTCCGAAATCATCCTCTGAGATGGAGAGCCATGGTCAACCTCTGCTCCTCTTTGCCCTTTTCCCCTTGCCCTGTGCTGGACATAGGCTTTGAACACCAGTAAAAGATGTGAGAACTTCCAGGCTGCAAAGGAAATAGAAGAGGGAAGCAAGCCAGTCCTCCTCTTTCCTAAGACTGCCAGGAAGTCCACAAGTCCACACAGCCTCTCCAGCCTTTCTTCATCTGAGAGGTGCTCCAGTCCATTAATCACCTTCATAACTTTTCACTGGCCTCTCTCCAGTGGACACACAGCACTTCAGGTGTGGCCTAACAATTGCAGAGGAGGGGGCAAGGATTCCTTCCCTCAGCCTGCTGGCAACACTCCTCCTAACACAGTGCAGGCTGCCCTCAGCCTTCTGTTCCAAAAGAACATGTTGTTGGCTCATATTAAATTTGCTGTCGACCAAGAACCACAGGTCCTTTCCACAAAACTCCTTTGCAGCCAGCTGCTCCCAAGAGGCGCCCCTGCCTGGAGTTGCTCCTGCCTGGGTGCAGGACTTGGCACTGTGTTTTGCAGATTTTTGCCAGATTCCTGTCAGCCCATTTCTCCATCCTGTCCACATCCATCGGGATGGCAGTAGGGGCCTCTGGTGTGTCAGCCACACCTCCCAGTTTTGTGCCACCAGCAAACTCACTAAAGTCACACTCTGCCCACTGTCCGGGAAGGGCAGAACGAGCTGAGAAGACTGCTGCCAAGGATGGGCAAAAAGGGGGACTTTCTTTAGGGAGAGCAGGCAGGAGAGGTGTTCAGCAGCCCTCCAAAGACACCAGTCTTGGAGGTTTTGTTGGTTTTCATACAACAAAAGGTTTACCCTTCCCTCGGTGTTACTGAGGGATGTTGTTTGCACACTAAGCAACAACTGCAAAGAGCTACATGAATGTAGCCCAGCATGTCATTTAATGCAATAAATAACCCTGTTATTTATTGCATGAAATACTGAAGGCTACTCAAAGGAATAAATGCAGTGTTGGCAAAATGTGAGATGCCAGATGCCATGATTATACTTGATGTGAGACAAAGGAAGGAGAGACAAGAAAAAGCATTTAGGTGCATAATTTGTGATGTTTAAGCTCTGGAAGTGAGCTGCAGCTTGCTTGGTACCAATGGCCCACTGAGTTAAACACCCAAATGCAGTTGTCTCACTGAGCTGCCTTGGTGGGCTACATCCAGCACATGCTTGTCTCCCTCCATTGCACAATGGAGAATGAGAAGCATGCACTAGTTTGAAGACTGGTGTTTTGTTGACAGCATAACCTTACAGAAAGCTCCAAAAATAATTGCAGAGAAATTTACTTTCCCTGTGTGTAATAAGTCACTATGGTAACTTGTTTATGACTTACTGCAATAGTCCTCTGTTGGAGGAAAGTCAACAAGCTCACATTTACTTGTTGTGAACAATATAAAAAGTATTTTTGAGACTGAATCTGCTGAACATTAGCAAGTTTTTACCATTCCAAAGCCTATTAATTTGTGCATCTCGAGCTGTTCAGGTACAGGAAATTGCAAAAAACAGGAGGCATTTTTTCTTTATTTATCATACAGGTTTAACAGTGTTTTCCTTCACGACTGTGTACCAGTGGGCTGCAATTGGCAACATACACCGACTATGTGCACTTGTGAATGTGGATTTCAGAAAAACAGAACAAGTTTTAGGGAACCATTTGAGCTGTTTTTCCTTGGACAGTTAGTAAGGTGAATGCAGGGAAACAGGAAAATTATGCAAGTGGAGGTAATTTTGTATCAAATATGAAACGAATAACTCAGGTTTGGGACTTTGCTCTGCTGGATGCTTCGAAAACCAGGTTTCTAGAGCTGTACACTTAAAGCTCAATAACACTGGATATTCAGCAAGATTTGGTGGGTGGAAAAATAGAATTCTTTCAAGAATTTTATTAAATCTCTTTTTATTAGATATACACAAATCTGCATTCAGTTGCTGAAGGCCCACTGTCTTTTTTGCCTAATGAGATGTTCTTTAAAATTTGTATGAATATCACAAGCAACACTATTTTGATAATGAAAAACAAAGCAGTAATTAGCTTTTTGTAAGGTAATAAGCACATCTAATTATGAAACTACTTGTGAATAGAAGACTCAGCCTTTCCATGTATTAAAAGTTAATTTCTATGCTGTCATTTTCCTCTGTGGAAAATTATTTTGGAAATGTGGCAAAGGTTTTAATTTTTTAATTTTTTTTCATGAGCCTTGCACACCAGGACTGCATGTAGAATATAGACTCTACTAAATGCTTCTCTTTAACATTCTTCTTAATGGGAACCCTCAGCTGCAAGTAAGATTTAATTTATAGTTAGTTTTTTTGCAAAACCAGACACACATAGTGTAGATAAAAATGAACAGGCTCCTTTGTCCTTGACAATTCAAATTAGCCTATTAATCCTAGTGTGACTAAAGCAGACTAGTCAGCATAGGATAGTAAAAACTAAAAGCCACCCAGATTACTCTTTTATAAAATCATTAATCATTTTATTATCATGGATATCCTTATGTAACTGCAAGGGAAGGTGCTGATACAGACTTGAGTTTTAGTAAAAATCCTTAGTAGATGCATTTCCACTACTACAGTAATGGTTATTATTTGATAACAATATAACACTAATTAAAATAAAACTTATCCCCTTCAAGCTCAGTTTAAGCACCTACTTTAGTGTTTTTAGAGTTTCAGTATTTGAGAAAGTAATCTGACAGCAGATTCAAGCTCTGGGTTCAGAATCTGACAGTGGAGAATGATAACAGCAAAATTGAGTCATATTCCTTGATTAAACTGGGAGATTTAAAAACTGCCTTAGAATAGCTCATCTCACCTCAGAGGAGAACTTTCACATATTCAAATATAATTCTGTCCCCATCAAAGGCAAAGGGATCTAGCTCATTTAAGTGGGAGAGGCATTAGGGCCTGCCTGTGTCATCCTTAACTGTGAAATAAGAAGTTCTTGAGCTGAGCTAAATCTTGTTGAAGTTGTTTAGTGTAAAAGCTGCCTTTTACTCAAGGTAAATGTAAAGGGGGACATTCAAGTGCTCTGTGCAACCAGGTAGCAGAAATGATAGGAAAGCTGTCACAATCATTGGCTTGCCTGTTGCAAAGGCTGAGAATAAGATGAATCATTTGGTAGCAGGGAAGGGCAAGACAAATGCAGGTATGTAAGAACTGATTGCTAAAAGTGTGATTGACTACCATCTATGACAGAAAGAGGAAAGGGTGCCTGACTATGAGGAAAATGGTAGCATAAAAGCACTGGATGCATTAACAGCATCATTAGCATTATCCTTTATCTCTTTCTCTGGTCTGAGAAAGAAATAAAGGATAATTTTTGTGAGAGACTGGGAGCAAAAAGCTTGTCCTCTGATTGCTGCTGTGGCCAGAGCAAATGGGTCCCAAAATTAATTTTTTTTATTTTTTTTAACGACTAAATATCTTTGATCACATAAGCAATGCATAAATCCTTTTCTTCCTTGCAGGCAGAACTCCCCACTGAGCCTCGGCCTATTAACTAGGGTCAGAAAGGACACAGAACAGTTGACAAGGTGGTTTTTTTGAAATTGTACTGTTGTGGGAACCAAGGTAACAGCTCTGATACCCAATGTTTTTTAAGATAATTCACTTTCATTTATCAACCTATCCTTTACCTTATTATCTTTCTATGCAGAGTATTAGTGAATTTTCCTGGAGGACTTGTTTTAGTGTGTTTGCATACAAATCAATGAGCTTGTTGCATCTCTCTCTGGAACAGCCTCAGCACGGTCCGCTTTGGTTTGTTACAGAATAAAATCCCATGGGTTCATGTCCGACAGAAAAAACAATCATTTTCTTAGAGTTACCTACTGCTTTTCCCTGGGAAGAAAGGGAGGGTCCTGGCTTCCTCCACTGCTGTTGTCAGCTGCTCCTATTTGACATGCCATGCACTGGAAGGCATCTCATTTGGCAATGTAATCTAACTGAAGATTCATAAATCTATTTTTAAACTGTATTTAAGTTGGTAGTGGAATGGTATCATTCAATTTCAAAAATGGATGCATTTCTGAAGTAGCCTGGACATCCTTGCAAAGGCAGAGTGGTTTATTAGGATAAGAGAGCTATAAATAAACAAGATAATGAAATATTCTGACTTCACAGTGTATCAGATTAATTGTGTTAACTTAAGGAACACAGGCCAAAATAAAAGTAGTCCAAAAGAAAAGCAATAAATTTAAAAGTATGTCTGAAAGTCTGCTTAAAGTATACTTTGGCAAAAGAAGTGAAGACATTTTCCAAGCTCAATTGAGAGGAATGTCAAGAAGGTGAGTGAGTGATCTGAGAATGAATAAAGGAACACAGACGAACAATGTAAGGCTGATGCATTAATTCTCATCCTGTTTCTCTGGTTAGATTCATCCTCTGCAGTGGCAGCCATAAATTCAGGTTTGTGACTGACTGAAAAGGGCACCGCTTTTAAATCTAAGGTGCTCATCAAGAGTATTGAATGCATAAAGTTTTTTAACATGTAAAGACTAAGTAGGCAGGTGTTGAGTTATAGAAGAAATGTCTTCTTTCCTCCTTAACAATTTAAGGATTGATGCTATAGGCCTTTTATTATATGGATCACTGAAAGAAACAATCATTCCTATATTTCACTGTCAAGTTAATTGCAGTAGTGGTCAGCTATAATACTGCTAAATCTCAAACTTGGTGCATCTCAGTGTTTCTAGGAGAGACATCATCCAGACAGAGCCTAGCTTTCCCCTGGAAGTCCAGTTGATGAGTTTTCATTCAGCTCCTCTCTGCCTCAGGTGATGAGTACAAAATAAGTGCTTAGCCCAGTTCCTTACCAGTACAAATACATATAGCAAGTTCAAGGGTGTTTTTTTAATGATACTGACTTTTCTACCAAAAAAGATCTCTTATCTGCAGAAATGCCCTGTCTTCCAGTGGGACAGTTTGCAGTTTCATTTATTTCTGTGGCTAAATAAGAACATCAACATCTGACACTAAACATGAGTAACTTATTGAGCCATCGGTAGCCCTCTCACATTAAGACCTTCAGTGTCTCTGGGGAATGGTTTTCTTCACATATTTGCTTCATCAAGCCCCTTACAGCACGAGCAGTCTGCATGCCTACAACCAAATAAAAAACATGATTATGAGGTTTGCCACATAATTGCTGATGTTTACAATGTGAATACCTGCGGCTACCCTGGTCACAGCCTGAGACCCTGGTTCCTCACATCCTAAAGCAGATGTCTGTCACATGCATCATCCCCAAAAGTGTCTATTCCTCTCTGCTGACCAAAAAGGAACCTGATAATGACTAGCTCAGATGTAAATTACTTGTCTGTACCAGCTTGAGGTTTTCTGAGATGACCTCCAGCATATCACACAAAGCTTTGCTGCATACAAAAGGTGATAGTGGACCTACACCTTAACAGGAGTAAGATGAAATGGTGTTAACTTCATTTCACTGTACTTTTCAGAGTGTAGTCTAGCATGAGATTATGAGTGTCCATTCACATGATAGAAATAATTCACCCTTACAGCTACTTTGTATGGATAGAGAGCTAAATGTTTAGTGATGTTTGCATCAGAAAGCACCAAGATCGTGGCTGCACAAGCCTGTTTTAAACAGAGCTAGAAACATGAGGTGGTGGAGGAAAAGGTTCCTACCACTTGGAGAGTCACAGATGTGAATTTAAGTTAATACTGTATGCAGAAATCATCTGAATGTCTGATCTGGGAAATTAAGGAAAGGAGAGAGAAGTGCATCAGAGAAGGATAGTAATATGCACTGTTGATTATCACCTAAAATAAATCCAAAGAAAAATATCAATCCTTGCTCTTTTGCATCTTTCACGTCTGTTTGATCCGTGAACACTCAATGACATTATTCCTAATTACCATAGGAAAGGAAAAGAATTGGGAAAAGTTGTCTTTTATCTCAATTAAAGGTATTTCATGTGCCTGTCTAACAGGTGATCAATGCTAATGCACATTTAGAGGATACTGCTATCATCGAGCCTATAGTGACTTGTGAAAGGGCACACACATGACTGGAATTCATATTATGCTGTTCTTCAAAGCTCTCTGATATACCAGGGAACTCTTTTTCATCAACGCTAATCAATACTTGAAATTCTGACAATTAAATCAGTCCTTGGACTGAATAGCATACTGAATGAAAGAATCTTCAGTATGCTAGCACAGAAAAACAGCAGCAGAAACTTGACCTTCATAATAGTAAGTCTTCCTTTTTCTTATAATATTGCTATAAATTACCTCAAGAAAAGCCTGCTGCTATTATCAAGCCACCTCTCAAAATACATTCTGTCTACTCTCAAAAAAGCACCTATGTACTTCTTCATCCTTGAGCTTCATCTGATATCAAAGCTGTGAAGTGATTAGAGTCAATGTGGCCAAATATAAACACTACATTCAGCAGCAGAGCCTGTTGCACTGTTATCTTGCATGGCAAGAAGATGTTGCCATGAAAACAAATTCACATGGAAGCTGTGCCACGCTGCTCTTCAGAAACCTACCCAGCAGTCAGGGGCTCCCACCTGCATGGTGCTTCTCCTTCTACCTTCCTTGTGGCTCAGTGGTGTTGCAGCCCCTCTCTGCTTCTGCTGAAAGGTCTGGGTATATATATACATTTGGAATGCAAAACCAGCTGATTGTGACAGTGTGCCTTTTTAATTTTTTTTTCTTTGCAGCAGCAGAAAGCATGACCCCTCCCTCAGCTCTGCACAGCTAGGGTTGGTGTTAAGGTTAGGATCGTGGCTACATCTGAAACTTTCCATCCCAGGCTGCTTTTCCTGTTACAAGCATCTTCCATGTCCAAGCCACCTCATGTGGCTGACTGGCAGTCTGCTGCTAAGAGGAAATCCAGGCAGATTTATTTCCCCCTAAGAAGCAACTCTGGGGAGCAAGAGCCTTTGCAAGTGCTCTCAGACATGTTACTCATTTGTTTGCAGTTCTCACAATCACAGAATCATAGAATATGATCAGACAAAGTCTAGAATCATATAAAGTCTTGGGTTGGAAAAGACCTTAAAGATCATCTAGTTCCAACCCCAAATGAGAAAAAATTTGAGATAATCATTTCAAGAGCACTGGGAGTGATTTCACAATTCATTTCCACAATCCTAATCATGCAAAGGGTCTTGAAGTGGACATAAAGATCTGGCTGAACTTTTCTGTATTTCACACTTGGAATCTGTCCTGTATCTCTCATGTTAAGAAATATTTTTCTGTGCAATGGCAAAGGGAAGCAACATGAGATTTGAGCGAGTGTTGAAGAACTCAAAGGAGCAGTCTCATCTGAACTTTGTCATCTTCCCTTGCCCACTGCGACCACATGAAAGCAGCCCTCATTAAATTAGCTTTGGACATTCAAAATGACTTATTTATCTTTTAAAAAAAGTAATTCTATTTTTTTTTTCTGCTAGTATCAGATACCTGAGATGTGAATGCTGTGCCTGGGATGAGCCCACCATAATAATTTAAAGACAGGCACTGTCATCACCTTCCAAAGACATTTGATGATTCTCACTGTAGAATTGTACCCAAGGTTTCAAATCATTATGTTTGAGGGAAAAGGCATTGCATGCCATTATCTTTTTCCCAACCTGAACCACTAATATCTATCAACACTAAATTTTTTTATATCAAAACCGGAGATTTACTGGTCATGACAACATATGAGAGTGGAAAACTGTATTATATAAAGCCATAGTACTATTAATATACTTGGCCAGAAAAAATCATATTAAATTTCAATAGTTTTCCATACTGAAATGTGACTGACATTTTAAAAATATTTCCAGAGTAAATCACACATCATATTTTGAAGCTGTCAGCTCCCCAGTGGAGGTAACATCATGCTAACAAATGGTAAAACATCATTTCAGTTTCTTGAAACTAACAACCCTGTTAATAACCGTATTGAGATAAAGTTGCTGTTATTTCTTGAACCTCTATATAATTTAAATGTATACAAATCAAAATACAGCATTTAGCAGCCACAGAAAAGCAGAGAATTAGCATGAGAGGACAAGAGATGGGTAAGTGTAATGGAGTAAGCACCAACTCACCACCACTAGCAGCAGTGAACTGGCTTGCTGGCAGCAGGTGCACTAGTTTAATGGCTTAGTGATCTTATTATTAAATTATTGCTTAGTAACACTGTCATGAACTACATCAAAAAAGTAACACATTTAGAAGAAAATACATAATTCAAAATTATTGTTAAAGAGAATGGGATAGTTTTCTGCTATGCCAAATGATACTTTGTCATACTGACACCTAAAGCAGAAGAGAATAAATGTTTCAGGCTTAATTATTATTTCCTAGGAAGGAATAATATCTGCTTCCTAGTCAGTGGGCAGAAACGTTGACATTGAAGTTTTGCAAACTGTTAGTCACTCAAGGTATTTTTGTTCAGGTAGATACTTAGAGTCCTAGATCATTTCGTTTGGAAAAGACTTCTGAGATCATTGAGTCCAGCTGTTAACTCAGCAGTGCCAAGTCCACCACCTGAACCGTGATTCCAAGTGCCACACCTACATGTCCTTTAAATCCCTCCAGGGATGGGGACCCAAACACTTCCCTGGGCAGCCTGTTCCAATGCCTGATAATCCTTTCAGTGAATAAATTTTTGTTAATATCTAATCTAAACCTCCTCTGGCACAACTTGAGTTTGTATTTCCCTGTGTAATTTTATGACATCTTTTTAGTTCTCCTGAGTGGCCAGCAGGAATGAAGTTGAGAAGCAGACATGGACTGTTGACCTAAGGGGGGCATCAGGACCACCAAAGACCCCCCACAGCCCTCTGACCCACTTCCAGAAGGGTCTAGAAGAATGAACTACACATAATTAATTATGCATGGAAAGTGAGAAACCTATCTGTAGGTGGAGGGAACTTATCTATAAAAAGATACCCCACAAAGCCTGGGCACCTGCATGGCAGGATACTGGACACTCTGTTAGCTGCATTGATGCTGAAACCGGAACTGATGATCTCTCTTTTCCCCTTTTTTCCTCCCTTTCTCTCTCCCTCTCTCTAATTTCTCTCTCTCTCTTTCACCCTACCCCTTATTCAAAGCCCACTCCCCTGGGCTAGAAGATAAGACCCTAATATACCAGCTCCCATACCAAACACAAAATTTACAATAAAACTCCATAAGTTTGTGGACCCTTTGACTTTTGTAATTTCTTTTCAACCATGAGCACTTGCTAATCTTGGGTACTCCCTTCTCCTTAAGGGTGGGACACCAAGATGATTGGTGGGATGGAGCACTTCTCCTGTGAGGAAATCCTGAGAGAATTGGGATTCTTCACCCTAGAAAAGAGAAGGCTTTGGTGGGGTGATCTAATTGTGGCTTTCCAGTACCTGAGGGAGCCTATGAGAAAGATGAAGAGAGAGTTTCTACAAGGCATATAGTGGCAGGACAAGGGGGAATGGCTTCAACCTGAAAGAGAGTAAGTTTGTGTTAGAGATTAGGAAGAAATTCTTTTCTGTGAGGGTGGCACTGACACAGGTTGTCCAGGGAAATGTTGGAGAAAGCTATAAGCAATCTGGTCTAATGAAAGATTCTCTGTCCATGGCAGAAGGGTTGGAACTAGATGATATTTAAGGTCCCTTCCAACCCAAACCATTCTGTGATTCTATGAAGGTATAAGGTATAAGGATACTCAAGCCACCTTTCTTTCATTTTAGGAAAATGTAGATTTGACACACTGCAATTAACAACCACACGCCCCTGTGTTGTCCTTTTTGCATTTTCTTTTCAAGTGATGATGCCAACATACAAATTAAAAATGAACAAATATCATGCAGACTTTGCAGTGTCTCTGGAAAAGTGGCAGTTTGGGGAATTCAAATGAGAAATTGGCCTGGGACTCATTTCAGTATGGATCTTACAGTATATCTGCAGCAGTTTTAATGAGGCTGGTATTTTAAACAACCATTTGAAAAAAAAAGAAACAGTGCATTCTATCATCATTTTTATATAGGTCTCATGATAAAATCTCTGACATTAAAGCAGTCTTGTCAGAAAGCTGTTATGAGGTCTTAAATGCTCTTGATTCTTTAACATGTCTTCTTCCATTAAAGGAGGGTTTGGTAAGAATGAATTTGTCATGGATTCTTCAGAGATTGTGTAATGAGAGCTATTAAAATGTTCAGGTTCTTGGGAGGTTACTGGACTCCAATTCCTCTGTGAGGTTTATTTTTGCTTAATATTAATACTTTATTTTATTTTAGTCTTAATATAACTTTGGTATTTTATTTGTTTAAAATATGATAATATATTTTATTTGTTTAATATATGAGTATATCCCAGTACTAAGCTGGTATAAGCTACTTTTCCTTTCTTCTTTGCCTGTGCTTATGTTTTAAAGTCATACCTACCAAACTGGAATCCCTGCTTAGCATTAAGCAATTTCCTGTCTCCTCTATGACTTTGAAATGTCAAATTTAAGGGTTGAAAGCTGTTTAATAACTAGTCCATTGTTTTTGTGTGAGCACAGCCTAGAGAGACTTCAGAGAGACTGTAGACAGAGCTGAAGTTCACAGGATGACAGGAAAACTCTGCCCTAAAGTGCCACTTTACAGATAAGGGCATACCTAGTAGCTGCCCATACTCATGTTATCAACTTCTCCAGCCCTGATTTAGGATGCAATTAAAATGACTCCCTGGCACACAGATTTGGTTTCTTAGCTGATGGATAGGGAGAAATTCATCTTCAGGTTTGGACACAAGTGGAGGTGCTTTATCACAGCTTTCAGGGGTCCCTGGTGCGTCTGGGGAGATGCAGGGGGTCAGGCAGATGCCCTCAGCTGCATCAATCAAGGGTGACAGGGCTGCCCTGCCCTGCAGTTTTCATTTCAGAAGGGCACACATCCTTGTCCTGCTTGCCAGCCCCTGGGGACGTTCCAGGGCAGCACAAGTGCCCCTGCACACCTGGGAGTGGGCACCAGGCTAAGCCACAGGTAATGGATCCACAGGAGTTGGGAGGGTTATTCAGGCACAGAGGGAGTGACCCAGTTCACCACACACAGGTGTCTAGTGGTGTTTGAGGTGCCCTAGAGTGTTTGAAATGCCCCCAGTTGACTCTCAGGCATAGCCCAGGGCCAAGAGAATGACCCCACATATTTGGTCCAGCAGCTAAGCCAGACGGGATGGCCAGGGACCCTTGCACAGCGCCAGGTGCTCACATCTGGACAGCTGAACTGAGGCTGGGTATGAGCTGAAGAGTTTGGCAGGCTCCAGCTGACTTCACTGCCTGTAAGAGGAGCTGAAACACCAGACTTCCATATGGCCACTGAAATTCAGGTGCCAGAATTAATCCAATTTAAAGTAATCTGCTGTATCCCACTGCTGGTGGGGTACCTGGGAGGTACCTCTGAGCTCTTTCCTACCAGGAACAGTTCTGCTCATCTATTCTTGAATTCAGGTCACAGCAGCTACTAGAGGGCTTAAATCAAAAGCTGAGAGGCAGAAGATTGTATAAAACATTGCAATTGAGATGGAAGGTTGTTTGATAGAAGTTTGTATTTTGACAAAATAGATTCCTTTTAGTCCAGCTCTGAATGCAATCTAAGCTGTACATTTTCTTCACCTGTTCCCTTCCTGATATATCTGCAGATGGACTGAGATAATCCTTATTCTCTCACCAGTATAAATGATATGCAGCTCCAGGAAAAACTGAAGTTCTGCTATTATAAAATAGTGTAAGCAAGAGAAAAGAAATAGTATCTGCAGTATGTACTCTTTCATGCTCTTTAATTTGGACTTATAGATATAGCTGGAAAAGCAAAAGGTAGTTTCTTTAAAGACCTGCAGTAATTTAAAGTCCTGTACCTAGGAGATTTGATTCAGCCTTAAACTCAAAGTGTTCTGCAATTAGGGTGAATTACTGAGGTTTAAACTAAGGGACAATTGAATATAGAAAAAAAATTCTTCCTGTTACTTTTGAATTGAAACCAGAGGCAAAAGTACTGCTTTTAAAAGTATGCATGGTTTGATCAATAGCTTTCAGTTGGGCAAACTCCTGGGAAAATTACTACCTTCCTGTGATGTACAATGGAATTCTTCCAAAGGACAAGATCCCTAAGCTGATACAAATCAGCATAAAGCCTCTGAATATCATCACCTCCAGAACTAACCCACAGAATCTTATCTATAGATACTGTTGTGGAGTGGCTTTTAAATAATCTGACTCCTCTGATACATTCACAGTTTATGCTTATTAGTTCATTAGGGTGACACAAACTAACATCAGACTTCACAGAAGTATTTTTTTTTCCTAGAAGAAATTACTTCTATCTGCTTTGAATAAGATGTCCGTTACCCACTGCTGAAATAAAATTTATATGTGGAACCCAGTGCAGCAACTGAAAGCCTCATCCAAGGGTTCTGAAGTGCATGTAAACGATCATGGAAGGTCTAGGGGGGACAGATCATGAATTACCCAAGGTACTGTTAGACTAGGACACAGACCAGTAACTGCCCTCTGCTCTGAAACATTGTAAAAGTTGAAGTGACCACAAATCTCAAGAAACTCAGGGATGAGAAAAATGATTCCAACAACATGGCTGACCTATCGGTCTGGATTCACCCAGGGCTCAGAATTTTTCTTACCAGTATTTCAGTGAGGTGAGTCAGACATGCTCCATTGTAGCTTAGGCTCTTAACATCATCTATAGTACTTACAGGTGTTTCATAAGGAAACTAGGACACACAAGCAACCAAAAGGTCTTGTTTTCAATCAAAGAGTAACTGAACTTTTAAACTGAGAATGGTTTTTTATCAAGTCTTTCCTCCTAGGTTTTCACAAAAAAATTGTCAAAAGCACAGCCTATAAAAATGCAATCCATTTTTGTTTAAATATCTGCTTTGCAGAAGTTTCTAGAGATAACTAAGTATAGAAAAGGACTGGTTTTAAGGTACCAGTTCATTTTTCATTAATTTCTTTTTTCTTTATACCACTTCCAATTAAAATATAACTCTGATTTTCTCTCTATTTTATTATGAAAACTTATTTCTTAAAATGAGGTATACAAAAGGGGCTTGCCTCTACATTTCTATGGACATCTTTAGAGAGTACTGAATATTTAAAAGATAGCATAAATAGAAGCAAGATCCATATGGTGAGATGATAAATATTCATAAAATTATGGATAGTCTGATTCTCTGACTCATTTTTGCAATTGCAGTGCTGTAGGAAACAAATACACTTTTCCGTTCAACTGCTGGATAACTCATTGATCTGCCTGCCTGTTCCATCTAAGCATCTTGCATAAGAATATTTTTTTTTCTCATTGCATCTCATAAACAGCAATGTCTTTTAGCCTTTTACCTTTTGAATATTAATCTGCCAAGTTTCAGAGTCCTTCATTGGATGTAACAGTATGCGTAATGTACAACTTGGAAGGAATATTCTTTGCAGATTTCTTGAAGAGCGTACTGCATTAAAATGTATAAATTTTGTGCAACTGACAGAAAAAAAGAAACTCGGTGTTGAGCATCAGGTGGTCCATGTGAAATTAATAATTTCTCACTCAGTTCATTTCCCAGTGGAAACATATCTAGCATACACAAACTCCAGCTTTGCATTAATTGCCACCCTTGTTTAAAAATCTTGGTTCCACAAATAGGTACTTTCTCTAAAGATGCACTCCAGTTCCCATTAAGCCAGCTTTGAACTGGGCCAGGGAGCCTCCTGTGGTGTGGTGGGCTGCCTCTGGAAAAGGAGGCTAGTAGTCTAAACCTCCCCAAGGAAAAGCAGCCTCCTTCAGATGGGACGTGTGCGGGTGCCTGGTGAGCAGCAGGTGCAGCGCAGGATCCTCAGGCAGAGGCTGGGGCTGCCCGCTCTTCCTCTGGGGTGCAGCAGGGTGTTCTGCCACCTAACACACCCTGGTGCCTCAGATCAAAGAGAAGTAAGTAAGCACTTGCTGGTTTTGCCAGACGTGCTCCTGAAAAGTCCATCCCACAGATTTAACCCAGCAGAAACAGTCCTGGGCAAAGGTTCCCCACTCATCTGAGTTTTCCCTCATGCAAGTTCAAATTACAGCAGAGGAGAAAGACAAGTACTAATTGCTATTCTGCAACAGGGTCCTGAGCCAGTGCTTTGGAATAATCCTCTCCTTAAACATGCCTTCATCTCCCATTTTATGTACTTCACTAATTTTCCTTCATTTGGCAATTTCAATAGGCTCTCTAGTTCTTATTGGATGCTGCTGACATTTATTTATGATAACATCAAACCTATATTCATCCCAGTTATTTTGTTGTCATGTTTGTGTCATTATTACACAAATAATGTTGCTTTTGATTATTAGTGAGAAAGCAGAAGTTTTAATTTAGTAGATAATTATGCCTTTGCTTTTCTAATGGAAAACCACAGCGTAAGTGTAATTGCTTCTGCGTAACAACTTGTTATTACATGCATTTCATGCTCGTATTCTTTTGCTGATACCAGGCAAATATTTTCAGCCTAAATTTTCCCTGCATACATTTTGGCAACAGTTTTGAGCCCTGAGGATGCACAGACCTCTATTATTAACCTTTAAGAACCAGTAAATAATTACAGTTTAATTTTGCTTTAATTCAGTTGTTGTTAACTAAGTGCTGATTACCACCTTCCCAACCAGCCCAAGATATAATGAGTAAAATGGATTTCCAATGGATTATATAATAGATATAGGTGTGAAAAATGAATTAGGGAATGCTGCCATATTTTGATTATTACATACACGCTAAGAAGTGACATAGTTAAACTACTTCTCAGTTGAAAGGACATTTTGAAGACAAATAAGTAGCCTGTTTGAAAAGAAATTATATTCCAGGTATCACATTTCATTGCTCATTTCTGGGAAATTTTGTCACTAGCATCAGCTAATTTTCTAGCATTACTCACCCATGCCATGGTCTAGGGGGCTAAAATTCATTGGAATATATCATTTGAGTGCACTGACTTACACTTGGTTCCTTTCTCTTTCAAACTGAAGCAGAGCTATATGCTTTGATCACACCACTGGAAGATGATGCTCATCTTCTATCCTCCTTTTCTTTTCTCATAGAAAGTATAATGTCATGAAAATCAAACCTTCTAATTTCTTTCTGGCAACTTTCCAAATATGGGAAGAGAAAAAAGGTACCCTTTTTAAATCCAGTTTTGAAAACAAAATAGAAAAGAGACAGGTGATTATACATGTGCATTCACATTTCTACTTTTAAGTGGGAAGTTTCTACAGATCCCTATCATTTTCATTTATGCTTCTTAAGGTCTTTATCTGGCTTCTGTGTGGATGAATATCACCTTATTTTGTACCAGTCTAATACAGTGAGTAGAAAGACATTGGCAGGTATCCAGTATGAACCCTTGTCCTTTTCTCTTTGCTTCCCTGCATGCATGCTGGCTCTAAACACAAAGTTAAAGATATGGATGGGTAGCAGGAATGGGCAGAAATGTTTTAGTGTCTCTTTTCCCCCTGCTCTTCACCACAAAATGTAGCTGTAAGAGGATTTCTAACTGAATTAACTTCAGCATCAAAAGGCAAGAAGTTAGGTTAGAATATAAAAGGGAAAGTTTAAGAAAGACAGTGTAGCTGTGGATTTTTTCAGCCCATCTGGGCCTGGTGAAAATTAATGTAAGATTTAAAGAATGGGCTGCACTAATCTCACAACAATCAGAGGTCATCTTTCAGAATACCTGCTGAGGACAGGTGGCACTTCAGAAGGTGAAAGATGAATAATTATAGCACCAACTTCCAACAGGAGGCATAGGAGCTGCTGGGGAGCTGGAAGATGCTGTGCTCAACTTCAGAGCCAGGAAAACTATTGGAATGAGTTACTCAACAAATAACTGCAGACGCTGGGAAAATAAGAAGGATTTGAGAAAAGAGCCAAGATGAAATAACATGTCATATCAGACTATTGATTTCATTCTGGATAGTGCAACAATTCTAAAGAAAAGGGAGGAATCAGTAATAGGACATCACTAGACTCCAGGAAGCCTATTCAAACTCTTTTGCTTGACTTTCTTCCAAGCTAAGTAAGAAACACAGTCTACATGCAACTAATATAAAGGGGTTCCAAACTGTTTAAATATATGTAGGGAATAGACAGCAATAGGTCACCCCAGTACAAAACCGAAGTATTGGGCAGCGCTTGTGAACTATTCACTATTTTCACTTACTATGTAGAAGATGGAAACACAAAGGATGAAATAGAAAACTTTCTTCTTTAAGAGTATTCTAAGCTGACCCTATATTGAAGAACGGGATTAAAATTTAAAATAATGATGATCCATTGGAGTCCCAAAATATTGGGTGAAATTCCACTCTGATTTTTGCAGCTGCAAAGAAAGGGTGGGAGAAAGGCACTCTGCAGAAGGGAGCTGCTGCTTTCAGTAAATCATAAGCTGAAAATGAGATGACAGTGCTACAGACATCCTGAAATAGGTAAGCTTTCCATGGAGAACACACCTGAGCATAAGTGTGTAAAGCACACAAGAAGTATTCCTGTACTCTGGTTAACACTGGTTACACATCATCCGAAATACTCTGGGGACTCAGGCTCCAGAAAAGACACAAATGAGAGAAAAGCATCAAATAAAAGTTCAGTTCTACAGGTCTGAGGGCAGTTAGAAGAAATAGAGGTTGCAGGTAGAAAGTAGGCTGAAGGGAGACACCAAGTCAGTCTTCCTGTATGAAAAAGCTGCTGAAGAGAGAAATTAATTGAACTGGTTTCCATGTCCCACATGAATGGAACAAAAAGTCATGAACCTAACATACAGGGTATGAGATTTTCTTTAGATTACTGAAAAAGTTAATTTAAAGGAAAGAGAATTATCTGGAGCAGATTTCCTGGAAAGGTAGGGGGTTTTCCTCATTGGAAGTTACTGAGATGATGCCAGATATACCTTTGTTAAGACTGACATTCACTTTTAGACCTGTTTTTCTAATTTTCTGTGACATTATTATGAAGAAAAACCCAAAGAGCAATGGTCAAAGCTTCTGCTCAGACTTCAATGCTCACCTCCCTTTCACTGGGAGTTGCTTTCACTCTCTGCTGATCAGAATGTCTTGGGGACTCAGGACCACGTAAAGAGGTGGGAAGAAGGAAACTCACTGTTCAATGAAACCCAACTGAGATTCTGGCCAAAAATTCACTAAGATGCTGAATGGTATTTTGATGTATTCTTGGTTTAGTAGAGTGACAAAAAACTTTGGTAAAATTTAGAATTTTAAAGAACACATCAGGCCACAACTGTCTGCTTTTTGCTCAACGTTATCTATTTTTGTCCTAAATGATATCTATACTGATAACTTGCACTGTATAAGCAAAGACCTGAATTCATAAGTTGGCTTTCAAAACCATGCTACAGAAATCACCCACAAATTAATTTCTGATGAAGTATTATGTCCTAGGGACTAACACATTAGTCCTGAATTACCAGTTTATTAGACTCTGATTGCCTAGAAAGCCATGTGCTGAGCAGAAGGGAACTCTTCTTTCTTTCTTAGCTAAAAAGCAAGAGATGGTCAAGTCAGCTTGATCAGTTTAAAAACATACATACCCACATCACTGTAAGAAGATTTATGCAAGTTTTCTGATTACAGCTCTGCATGGCCTGCTCTGTGGTTCCTTGATAGATTGTTCAAGAAAGACTTAAATAAGAAACAGTGTGGCTGGGCCACTATTGCAAACTTGTACCTCAATTCCCTACCAAGAAAAGTACTAGAGGTATTATGAGTCTAAAAATCGCTTGGCAACCCTGACAGGTCCATGAAGGTTGATGACAAGTGATAACTTTGTACAGAGCAATGCATGATCACTCCCACCTTGGTATAATGGACTGGCCAGTTCTACAAAGCTTTTGAAATGCTAATTAAGTTGAGGTCACATTTCTAAGGACAGAAATAAAAGCAAAAACTGGAAGTGCTCTTTTCACTGGCTTTTTTGCCAGTGATTTGCTCTTGTCCCTACTTTGTGCTCCAGTTTTCCTGCTTCAATTATGCAGCATCATGCATTATACAGTGCTCTTCAACTCATGGGGTCAGCCTATAAATGGAGAGCATTAATTTGGTGTGTCACATAATGGGCATTTCCTCCTGCAGAGTGGTGGCTTCAGAAATGGTCTCATCAGGAGCATCCTTGGACGTGCCAAGCATTTGTCATGAGGCAGTAATGATGCTGTACCCATTTGCTGGCTCTTCCCTGAGGAAATGTAAAGGTGAAGCCTCACTTTCCAGAGAGAACCTTTATCCCCCTCAGCCCCTTCTATTAAATTTAAAAAATTCAGCTACTACATCTAGCTCCAAACAGTAAATATCTGGATGCAAGCAGAATAAATTAAATAACAAATAACTCTAACTTACATATCTTACCATACTAGAATGTGTTTATTTTCAATCCAATTCAATGATAAAGGAAAAATGTGCTTGTGTATGTGGATTTGCAGTGGCAGTATGGATTAGGGGGACACAACATAAAATATATTTTTGTGCAAAGGAAATATCAATGCTTTAAACTGAACTAAATGCAGCAGCTTTACTTCGACCTTTTCATGCAATGAGTATGTTCTGCTAAGCTCAGCAGTTAGGTAAAAATATGAAAGCTTGGCATGAACCACAAAAATTATCGTAGAGATCAAGTATGAAGATTTTTTCTTTTCTTTTTTCTGTTATATCAGAGATAGAAATATCTCTGATGTTTCAGCATCTCACCTAGTGGATGACAGTGTCATGTCATTAAACTCTATGTCTACCTGCCAGCGTTAAATCAACAATCTCTATTGAATAAACTCTCTTGAAAGATGGAAATTTTACATCTATGGGAAAGATGAAATAAGTGACAAAATCTGAAAGCAATATGAGATGTACTTTTATCAGAAAACTTTCATCTCCTGAACCCATATCTTTCATTCAAGTTGTCTCACACAAGACATGCATACACACTACTGAAAGTTATTGCTTGGGGTGTGTGCCACAGTTGTGCACAGATTAATTTGTTTTAGCAGGTTTAAAATCATCTAGACCATGAAAAAAGAACAGCCAAAGCCATCTAATAAATTGGGCAACAAATACTCTTGGTATCTCCATTTAAATTGAGAATAGACATGCATTACACACTGTCAGTACAGAAAAAATAAGAGGCTTCCTTTAGTAATGGATTATTGAATACACTTGCAGTGATGGTAAGGCAGTGAATTAAAAAGTACATCAGCCATTTCTCAATTAGGTTTATATTCTCCACTCACCAGCTTTGTGTATATAAGGCAAAAGTGTGACTATTTCACAGGGAGGGCTTTTATACAGCATTTAGTCCAAGGAAACCTGCTGGTTGCTTTGGTCTCAGCTGATACCCAAGCTTAGTTCACTGTCTGTATAGAATGTGTGTCTAAAAAATACACGAGGACAGCAGGTCTTCTGGTAATCCTTCACATGGGAACTGTTAGTTACATTCATCCTGCATGTAAGTTCATGAAGCCAGTGAGCTTAACACTGGGGATAATTTTCCCCCAGAGCATTAATGGCAAGGTGTCTTTCAGAGACAGTCCTCACAGTCGCACTGAGGAGGGGAGGGAAACTCTTAACCCTCACAGACACGCTGCTGTCCAAAGGATGGGAACAAATGAAGTGTAAAAGCCAATTTGGGTTCTTCTACCAGATACTGAGTCTCTCTTTTAAAAACATCAGTCAATCAGACTGACATTTCCACTTAACCTTGTGAAACAGAATGGATTTTCTTCTCTTTGACATTTTAGCCAGGGACATCATGTGTGCACTCTTCTGTAGCTGTGGCACGGCTTCTTATAGGCTGTTGAAAGAATGAAATCCTTGTCTGTTTCCAAACTATTTCTGGTTTTAGTTTGTAATATTTCTTTCATGCTGGAGGAAGCCCTCATAGTTTATTCTGGCACTTCTACAGCTCTTGATATAGAGTGCAAATAAACAGGCTTATAGCAGGCTTGGAGCCAAAGGCAGCTGCTGGCAGGCTCTGGGCCAGCTCTGGACCCCTTGTAAAAGCCTTCAGCTTGGAAAGAATAGAATGTTTCTAACATACCTCCTGAAGGATTTAGAGAAGGTCACTTGAAGGTGCTAACATCTACATTGTCAAACTGGAAAAGCAAGCTACTGACTGGGCTAAAAATGCTAACTTCTGTAAGGTTAATGTTTTGATTTCACACTAGACTACATAGGAGGCAATCATACCAAAGCCAGTAAAAGACAGGAGAGAAGTGGCTAATAAAATAATTTTTCTTTGTGAAAAGACCACTCTATAATATTTTAAATTTGGAAGGGATCACCTCTATTAGTTTCTGTTCTTCCCATGGACAAAGACAATTCACCTACCAAATTAGGATAGAATAGAAGAGAATAGAAGTATTTCAGTTGGAAGGGATCTACAAGCATCACCCAGTCCAACTGCCTGACTACTTCAGGGCTGACCAAAAGTTAAAGAATGTTGTTAGTGACCTTATCCAAAAGCTTCTTAAGCACTGAGTCCTGGGACATCCACCACTGTGGGAGTGCGAGTTGGGGTNACCTCTCTTGGAAGCCTACCTCAGTGTTTGACCACCCTTTCCATAAAGAAATGCTTCCTAATGTCCAGTTTAGAGCTCCCCTGGTACAGCTTTGAGCCATTCCCACCCATCCTGTCACTAGATCCCAGGGAGAAGATCAGCACCTCCCTCTCTGCTTCCCCCTCCTGGGAAGCTGTAGAGAGCAACAAGGTCATCCCTCAGCATCTTTCTCTCCAAACCAGACAAGCCCAAAGCCCTCAGCTACTCCCCACAGGACATTCCTTCCAGCCTTTTCACCACCTTTGCTGCCCTTCTCTGAACCCATTTGAGTACCTTCACATGCTTCTTGAAATGATCTGTCATTTCTACTAAAACTATCCAAGCAACTGGAATGTTTCTGTTGCAGTTTTTTTTTTTTATTATTATTTTTATTGTATTTTTATTTATTGTTGCCTCAGAATCCATGAAAAAAATTTCAAGCTTTTACTCAGCAATTTTTTTTTTCAGAATTGGTATTTGAAAAGAAGGGTTAAAAGCACAGTACTTTGTGTTGAGCAATTTTTATTCTCTGTATGTTTTCACTTCTTTTGAATTGCTTTATCTGTATGACTTTTCTTTACTAAAATTTACTAAAACTGAAATTCATTTTAACCGGAAAAAATGGAAATTATTCTTTAAAAAATGCCAAGAGAGAGTGCTTGGGTATCTGTGATTCTAACTAAAAGGGTTTTGTTTTTCATGGGAAAAAGGCTGAGTTTATAGAGAGAATTTATTTAAATATTTTGGACAGCCTCAGTCTGCATCATTTCAAAAACTCAAAAAGTTTTTGTTTTAAAGATGAAGAGCACATGTCATCAACTTATGCCTGGAAGAAGCACCATACACAAGCAGATAATAAACAAGATAACAATTATCCATAAGATCACCCAAATAAAAGCATTTAATGACCTTCAACTGCTTTAATCCCATCCTATATTTTAAGAAGAGTTCCAAGTTATTTATGTCCTATATAACATACATATGACAGAATTCCCCAAAATAAAGTATTTTTGAAGGATTTTTGAAATAATTTGTAGTTTAGATTGATAACCATATCACCCTTTAACTATTATGACAATATATTCCTAAACTATACCTGAAGTCCTGGTAGTTGTTTCTATGTTTTAAAAGGACTTTGAAGGGATTGCATCATCCCAGTGTCTGAGCACCATAAGGAAAATGTCTACCAGCAGATAAGTAGGCCAGAAAGCCAAATTTGTGTCCTTCCCTCCTTTTCTTCTCAGCCACAGGTGATGCAGGATCATCTGGAGTCTGCTCAAAGTGCTCACTGCTTGCTCAAATTTTGCAGGAAGCGCAGCTCTGATAAGTAATGAACCTTTGGTAATTAATTGATGATAACGGCTGAAAAGTTCCTATCTCCTTTCTTAGCAACTTCAAACTTAATTGCTACACTCTCCACAAGCTGAAAAAGGGATCTTTGAAGAACTTTTAACAGAATTATGCCATGTTTGAAACACTTATCTGTTCCTGTGACCTGGCTTTGTTACAATTCATGTTGGGTTAATAAGGAATTTCACCAGTGCAGTTTTTCCACCAAGCAAGGTGCCATGCAGTTAAAGTTGCTACCAATACCAGTCATGGAGCTGGAATGATTTCCAGAGCTGCTGAGCCCCATCCCTCTCTCTGAGGCAGGAAGCAGGTAACCTCAGTTTTCACATGCCATTCCTACCTAAAGCTGGGCTTTGGCAGCACCTCAAAGGGCTGTTCAGCCCTGAGAAGAGAAAGCTTTGGGGAGACCTTACAGCAACCTTCCAGGACTTAAAGGGGGCTGACAGGAAAGGTGAAGAGAGGCTCTATCAGTGAGTGATAGTGACTCTTTATCAGGGAGTGATAGTGCTAGAGATAAAAGGAGAGTAATTGTTTTAAACTAAAAGAGAGCAGATTTACACTAGATACGAGGGAAAAGTTTATTATAACAAGGATGATGAAACACTGAAGCAGGTTGCTCAGAGGGGTGGTAGATGCCCCATCACTGGAAACTCTCATGGCCAGGCTGGGTGATGCTCTGAGCAACCTGATTTACTTGAAGATTACTCTGCTTACTGCAGGATTATTGAACTAGGTGACCTTTTAAGGTCCCTTGCAATCCAAATTTATCTATGATTCTATGATTGACTCCTATTGTGTCACCATTTCAAGCAGTCACAACCAGGCCTTCGGGGAAGCAGGATCAAGAACCAAAGTGTAGGATTTTCTCCATCCTCTCTCACAAAAGGGGATGGCTGAACAGTGAATCACTACTGTTCTCATTAAATGCGTGTTTTCTGGTCTCCAGGAGAAAGCTCAAGGCCCTACAGTGCCATATGCCAATACCCAGCCAGACTGAAAGTATCCTGGATCTTGGAAGAAGTCCTCCTCTTGTGGTGCTCTTCCTAGGTTTACTTCCTGGGTTTTGGACCGCAAACACAGTGTGATTGTCCCATTGCTGTCCTGCTCTGTGTAGCCAAACCAGTCCATGCAAGGCTGTTTGAGGTATTTCTGTGGGGGCCTTTAAGACTAACAGGTGTTCACCCCTCCCGGCAGTAAGAACCAGAACCCAGCTACACTTGCCGGCTCCTGCAATTTTCTCTGCTGCAAGCTGTGTTGCAGCTCCAGCTACAAAGTCACAAGTCTTACAAAATTATGACATCTGATTTGTTTCTTAAAGTCCAATTCTTAAAAGAGGCATTTCTGTTTGAAAGGGTAAGATTTTCTCCCATGTGACTCAGGGCAAAAGTTTCAAAAAAGTACTCCAGAGAAAGCCCATGGCTGAAAACCATCAAAATATTCCAGCTGAGCCTGTGGTTTTTGAACAAAGGAAGTGTCAGCACTGCGTGTCTGAAGAATACAGTTCACTTGCTATTTTTTTCAGCCTTTGTGCTGTCACAGCAAAAGGAGACAGTCTCCCATTGAGCAGTGTAAGCACCCAACTGCATCGATCACAAAAGACCTGCTTGTTTGGGTGCCTAAGAAGAAATGCCAGGTCAGGATGAAGTGACTTGGTACAGTTTTACACACACAAGGACTCAGTGGGTTTAAACAACAGCCCCTCTTGCCATAATTAGGGTTCAAAATCAATGTTCAAGTCAGACTTAGGTTAGACAATGTTTAAGTCAGAAAAGGTGTTGCTTGAAATGCTGGACATAGCTGCAGTGTGATCTGTGATGTGTTGCTGGGCATTTCTAGCATTCTGGCCGTGCTTCAGACTGCTGTGCTGTTGAGCTGGTCCATCTCCCCAGTCCACAGAGGGCTCCCCACCCCTGGGGATCCACTGGCACACTGGGAACTCCCAGACCTTTCTCTCTACCTGATGCCTCAAACCTAAACAACACCAAATTTATGAAGCGCACAGGCTGCAGACACTCAGAGATCATCTCCTCTCTGACTGAGTGCCCTCACTCCTCCCAGTTGCAAAGGGGTAAGTTCCCATCCTTATGTTTCTTCCCAAAAGGAGGACAGGCACAGCAAGCCAGCTGGACTGTGACTTCCAGCATTTCCTGAAGACTTCCAAACTGAATAGATTTAGCAAACCTACCCTGCAGCTGTCATCAGCACATGAAGGATCTTTCTGGTGCTGAACGAGGTCTTCCAGGACAAATGTTTTACAGCAAATTCTGACATTTCTGTTTAGATTAAATTAATGTGAAGAGAACTTGTATTCCCTTCATTTCTCCTTTTCACAGTTAAATCAATGAAGTATTTCCCTGACTCCCAGTTTTGCATCTGGCTATCTTTATTAAGTCTTATAGAGTCCTATCTCATTTACAGCAAAAGGGAAAAGGAAAAATAGCTGAAAAATAAAGGTGTCAGTTTCCTTGTATCAGCATTTATATACTACAATGCAAAGCCTTTGAAATTTGAGAGGTTTACAAAAATCTAAATAATGCTAAATCAATTGTTCTTCACATATTAACAAGAAATTTCATGCATTATATTGCACTCACTTTCATTTCACACTATTTGTAGAGCAGGATACGTGTTTAGAAAACTGAAACACGTAAATAAGACAGAAATGTTTTTCAAGTTTCTCGTCACATGAACTGAGAACCTAAAGCACTTTCTGAAAGGGCCTATCCTTGATCTTGTTTATTCTAAGAAAATAAGGAACTGATCTCTTCCAGGTAAAGCCTCTGTATATCCACACGCAGGAGCAGAGTCGCCTCTGGCAGCCCATGCAGCCTGCAGCGCCAGAGCAAGGGGCAAAGCACAGCAGAGCCCAAGCACAGGGAATACTGAGCATACCCATCAAAGTGTACTAACAGCATAATCTGTGAAAGGCTTCCCTGAAAGTCTGTGCAGGGCACATAGGAGCCTGCTCTCAGTTGTTCCCATCCCATTTTAATCATCTGATGCTGCTGTCTCCCTTGGTGGTGTGTGCTCTCGACTGATTTATTCATTCATTAGTGCTTGCACCAAGTTCCTTTTGTCTTCTGCTGTCTCAGTGCAAGGTACAGTACCCTGTTCACAGAGAAACTTTTGACTTAGACATGGTGTTTAAAGTAAAATTAAAAGTGATTCTTCACATATTGCATTAAGGAAAAAAAAGGTCAGGTTTGCCACAAATGAGAGGGAAAGAACATATGTAGATTATCACTACCCCCATTCTGAAAAAAACCCAAAACACAAATTAATATAAATCTATGTGTTTCCTTATATATCCCACAGTTTGAGGCAAAGGAAAGGCTCTGACTCTTTCTGCCTGCCTCTGCTTTCTCCCAGCCTGTGCTAAACTACTTCTTGCCACTGTGTTCCCTGCTGTTGCTGCCCCAGTGTAAGCTTACAAAGATGTGATAATAATATTTAGATGCTTACATGACAATCAGAGAACTGCTGATGGCAATGCCAAAAACCTCTCTGTCACAACAGCTGAAAGGAATATCCACCAGATCATGGGGAAGTATCAATGCTGAATGCAGTAGGGGCTAAAGACCCAGGTAATTAAATATAGCCTCAGGTAAATAATTGCATTAAAAGTGAACAAGAGCTCTCTTGAATCTTAATCATAACACTTTGGTATAGACAGCCCATCTAATCAGGTGTGTTCATAGACTTTTCAGTGAGATGGGTACAACATATCAATCTTCAGTGTTCATTTTTTAAGAAAGCCATGAAAGTGGAACATCAGTGGCCACTGGGGATGTCCAAGTCTCAGGGACCTGAGACCTGAGGCAGCCAGGCTTTGAGAAGGTGGCAAGCTCTCAGGTTTCAAGCAGATTTTTTTTTTTTTGAGCACCACAGCAGAAGAAACCATCGGGGGGCTCATACTTATATGCAAACTGGCAAAAATTGGAAGATTTCCCATAGCATTCAATGATTATTTTTATTTACCTGCTTACTCTTGCTACTTTTATCATTGTTGCTTTGATTTGTTTTCCTGTGAAAAAGCAGAAGTTATCAGACTGGGTGGGAAAGGGGAGATAGGGCATGGAGAGACTGGAGTACACCATGTGGGAATTTGGAATAGATAACTTGGTTTTTTCTGCTTTCAAACATAGTCCTTATATTGCTTGGATGTTTCTTATTTCATTTCAATTCTATTTCATTCTATTTCTATTGCATATAAGTCAGCTCGTACAATATTTTGATGCATCTGTTTACAAATAGATTTTAACTGTGAAATGTGATCTATTCCATGTAGAATGTGTAAGCCCCACTGCAGCTTAAAAAAGGAAACTAAAAATGAGGCATCTTTCCCATGTACATTTGATAGGCTTTCACAAAGTGTCCTTCAAATGTAAAACTCTTGTCCTTAAAATCTTATTCTCCAAGCAATGATAATAACCCTGAGATAAGTGAAGCTGGGAATTTGAGAGATTTTTTCAAATGCAGACCTTTAAAAATGTTTGGATAATGCATGAGCAGTTTTAGGTAGTCTGTGTAAAGGCAGACCTTGAATTACTTCGGAATTGGTTGTAGTGATTTTGAAAAGAAGCTTGAAAAGATCTAGGTGCTTGTGTGGATATAGACTTCATCTAGCTGTAATGCATGCAATATTCATCAGTGCACGTAGGAATTTTTATTACATTGTCTTTATTTCTGGCTTCTTTCTGCTGTGAAGGGATCCAGCTGTGTGAGCCAGTGGGGAGAGGATGTGTTAATAGTCCCAGCTTCTGTAACCAAGTGACCCATGGCAGCCACAGCACCAGCTAAACCCTGTCTGTTAAAGATGGCTTTTCAAAGGAAGTACATGTCATTTAAAGGGAGTATTAAGTACATTTAAACTAGGTCTTGAGTGGTCAGGAATGTCTACATAAAGTTCTGTTCAGATGGCTAAATGTCGTTGATTATATATGCCCCATAAATTACATCATTTCGAGATCAAAGCATCAAGGTGTTAAGTTTAAAATGGTGATCTTTTTCTGGGGAACTGAACAAGAGGTTGAGGGTTGTTGTTTCTTACCACTCAGTATAAAATAAGTCGTGGTGGGAAAACAAATCTCCATGCCAGCTTGCTTTTCTTCAGCTGTGTGAACATTGCCTACTGCAAAACCTCTAAGGTTTAAAACCTTGTAATCATCAACCTTGTGGATTAGTGTTAGTCCAGGAGGGCATCTGGACATAAATTGAGTGTGAGCTCTGTTCCAGAAAGGGAATGGATCAAATCTGAAATCTCAGTCCTAGACTGATGGATTTCCAGGAGGAGTCTCACGTTAGAGACCAATCTATGGTTGTATTTCCCTTCCATCTAAACTGGTGAAGCACCTGGGGGCTGCATGCAGCCTTGCAGACTCCTCAGCACTCCAACTCGTAGGCATTCTGTCAGCTTAGAAGCTGTTAAGCGCAGGAGGATGGGCTGCCCACAAGCTCCCACACCACCAGTGAGTGGATTGCCTGTCCACCCCTGCTGTGGAAGGAGAGAGTGAGCAGCAGAAGAGACTCCCCAAAGCCTCTCGAGAGCAATGCAGCCACTCTGCTGGCCTGAGGAAGGAGCAAATGTGTGTTGAAGCACTGTGCTTGCATAACAGTGCTGCTCTGGCTCAAGGTCTGTGTACTGTAAAAAACCCTTCTGGTACTGGGACATCTTTGCTGTGATGATCAGCCTGGTCCCAAGGAAAGGCTGCAGAGGGAAATGTAGATTCTCAGGTGTCCTTTAGGGAAATGGGCACACTTTTCACTTCCTCTTGCCTTTTTGCTGACCAAAACCTATGATTCTTATCTGAGCAATCTCCAGCCTCTTGAACCCTTCCTACAAGGATGTTCTTCTGCCAAAGTGTAAATTTCTAATTTGGTTAAAATCCCTTTTATTTTTTATCTAAAACTTTTGCTCCCTGTAAATACTGCATATTATTTCAGACTCAACAACGAAGTATTAAAGACAAGTGAGCTTTAATACAGTTTTTCTTTTAATCTCTGACAATTTTTTTTGTATTTTCTAGCAGGCATGACAAATCTTGTAAAATCTCAGTTTCAAGCATAATTGATGCAAGAATAGGAGCAAACTACTCCAAAGATTGCATTGTTTTAAAAATATTGAGTTAATTAGAGAGATATTCTCGTTAGTGGTGGTTCATTGAAAGATCCTTCATGCAACTGAAATGTTAATTTTATCAGAAACAATCTAGAGGACTCAAATTATTAATTGATTTATGTTTATTAGTTTTTTAATTAGAAGCTTTAGCAGCAGAAACAACACCAAAACTGCAGTGACTGCCACTAGATTTTTAAGTTTGTCTACATAGGTTTGGATTCCCTGACTGCATTACTGCTGCCATCTTACTGCCATTCCCAGGCTGCCTTCCTTTGTGCCCAAATCACAGTGGCCACTCTTTAAAGTGCATTTACTTTGCAGCCTGTGATTAGCAGGGCACAGTGCTCTGTAAGAAATACTGGGGGGTGAGTCAGAAAAGGAGATGAGAAAGCCAGTAGGTGCAGAGGCAGAGCACTGGTAAGCAAATTTTATAACAGGTATGTGTGGTTTATGGAGACACAGAAGGAGGAGATTAAAAGGGTGGGTCTGCTAAATCATAAGAAAAAAAGGTCATGCCCAAGCCATGACAGTAACCAAAGAGATGGATTTTACATTTACTTCCAAGGAGCAGACTTGGTTACAAACAAGAGAGGTTTCGGCCACAAAGGTCTGGTAGAGACCTTCTTGGGGATTCCACCTCACAGGATATCCTATTCACATGCTCAAAAGGATGTGTTTGTTCACCTGTTTTGGTCACTGGCCATCTCTGCTGGTGTTTAAACATCTGATTCTGAAATGTGCAGGCAGTGGACTGACAACTACATCAGCTCACTAAAATACCCTGGGGGAAAAAAATAAAAAACAAACCAGAAAAATGCAGTAATATTTTCTGGGCTCATGAGTTCAGGAGCAATGACACTGCTTCAGTTCCTGTGGCCTTGGAAAAAGTTTTCAAGGTCTGGGAAAGCACTCTTGTAAAGCAGTATTGAATGTGATGTGTGCAGCAATGAGATTCGATTGTATTGCAAACATATTCTTGGTAGCTCATGTCTCCTCTGATGCTGAATCACAAAAAATCAATGCCTGTAAGCCAGGACTCCTGTGTCTGTCCTCAAAAATCTTATTTTCAGCTTTCTTCAGAAATTTATATTAAAATAGAGGTTTATGAAAAGCAGAAAAAAAAAAAAAAAAGCAGTCAAATCGTTAGTCTTGTATCACTTAACTGAAGTTAGGGTTGTCTCCATTATTCATTTTCCTGTATGCTCCTTCTGTTTCAGGAGGCAGGTACAAGTAACTGCAGTTGCCAATGAGTGTGTTAACAGTAGTCAGGGCAATATTCATCTTTAATTATGATTTTAGCTGGTTCAGAGGCTAGAGAGAGCAACTAACTCTGTTATAATACTCAACAGGGTACGAGATGGAAATACAGGAAACTGCTCTAGAGGAAAGACTTGTATCCCAGTGGATAATTCTTTCCCCAATTGTAAGACTGTGGTCTAATTAAGTAACAGATGCAGATGGTTTCATTCAGACTGAGCCCAATATTTGCTTTTAGCAAAAGAGAAATTATGTTAATTTCTAAATTGGCACAAGCATTTGGAGAGGGGGCAGTTTGTTGTTCTTTTTGCTGCGGTGCTGTGCATTGTGGGGATTCCTCTCTCAGCTGTCTGATGGGAAGGTTCTGTCAGACAAGCTGAGTGAGCTGCCTTGAGGGGTGGCCATGGCTGGGGGCAGCATGCAGGTCCTGGATGATGATCTGGGGTTTCTCACAAGCTCTGGCAGTCTTCTGTGCTTTGGCGCAAGATGGTGGTGGGTTTAGGTGGGTAAAGGCTTTTGGAAAGCTCAAAGGCCAGTGCTTGTGGAACAGGAATTGGATCTGTCCTCTTCACAGAGATCAAGGTGAGGTAACCAGCCCTCCCTTCCCAGGCTGTGACACTGGGCTGCCCTGGGCCAGCAGAACAGGCTTCATGCATGCTGAGACCGAAATTTTCGATACAGATCTGCAGTGCTTGGCCACAAAATGGGAGGGTGTATGCCTGCAGAGGTGTGTGCGCTGCTGTGGCCAGGCAGGAATGCTTTGGGCTGGCAGGGATGCTCTGGGCTGCCAAACTGAGTACCTACCCCTGAGTGGAATAAGCAAAGAGAACAAATATATTTTTCTCTTACCCTACATGAGCCCACAGCAAGATTCTGTCCCCAGTCCCACCCTTACCTATGGACAGAAGCTCAGCTCCTGTGCTCTGTCCCTCACCTTCAGGGACTGCCTTGTCTCCTGCTTTTGCAGACTTACCTGAACACTGTCCCTGTAATGGCAGGATAACAAATCCAGCATGGGGATTGGCTGATTAAAGCCAAATAAACTCCAGGTGATGATGCACATAGGAATCAGACAACATACTTCTATTTTTCTATGTCACTCTCTGTGTGTCTTATGTCGCAGATCAAGTTCTACATTTTACTTTTATCTGCAAGAATATTTTTGCAGCAGCCAACCTTGGGCATTGGACTGAAACTAGCAGCTGAGGGAATTATTTGCCAATAAATAAAAAAGCTATTCCTACACCACTAGTTAGCAAAGGAATTGATTCGGTCAGTCAGGGAACAGTTTTCATATGCTGGCATCAGAGGCTAAAGCTTCAGACTCATCTGGTATTTTTCCACTAAGACTTCTGAACTCAGAGAATTCCATTTGCTGATCATTTTACCAGAAAATTATCACTTCTGAAGGAAAGTTATTTACTCCAACTGCTGTATTAGCAGCTGTAGCACAGACCAGGTGTGCACAAGAGCTATGAAACAGTGCCATCTCCTGGGCCTCGGGCTGCTCTGGGAAATCTGCATTCGCCCATCCTGGCAAGGGCACATCGCAGGCAGCTCTGCAAAAGCCATTGTGCAATTAGTGGATAATGCTGATTCTAGCGGGGGAAGGAGGGCAATTTGTTAATGCCATCATTTAGTAGTGTGTTCACTGGGCAGATAAACTCTGAGACTGTCTAATTTAGAAAAAAAAATAGAAATTAAAAAAACTCCCACTGTGTTAATACTGCATAAGCCTGAAGAATTGCAGCAATTATACTGCTGATGCAGCTGCTGTGCTAGAGAGATAGGCTGAACGGCAGGTGAAGGGATAGTTTTCACAGAGCTATCAGCCCACCAGCATTTTGAAATACCTGCAGCACCAACACCAATCAAGCAGCAGGAAATTCAGATCCCTGCAGCTTTCTTTGGGGCTTTTGGGCTTGGGGACATTTTTTGGATGCTTTTTTGGGATGTTTTGCTCTCTTCATTTCTATTTGTTGGTGATTCCCTCCCTCTTATTATGGCTCAAATGCCCTTTTTCAGTAAGTACAGAAACACACAGATCTGTTTACCCTCCTTTTAAAATTCCCCAGGTGACAGAGCCAGGCTGGAGAGAAGAGTCCTGAGGAAATCTGAAGGTTTATGATTTGCAAAGAACAGCTGAGATCTTCTGCTTTGTGCCCTAGCTCATACTGCTGTACTAGTGCAAAAAGAGCTGATATTTTAACCCCAGTCTTTAGAAAAAGAAAAAAGAATAAAATCAAAGGAATATATTATTTAATGAGACCCAGTTGCAGTCAGGGAGTATCTCAGTTTCCAGGGCATTCAAGCTATGCTTTGTCCTGCCTGTAGTTTGCCCACTTTAGCTTGAGAGGGCAAGCAGTTTTCTGTCCCCATTGTTCCTCTATGATGGTGGACTTCCCTTTACTGGAGTTAGTCATGTCATTATTTGAAATTATAACCCCCTGCATTAAAAGTATCTGGTGTCCAGTAAGCACCATAACCTATGTTAAATGCTTCAAAATTGTTTCCCATCCTATCTAAACCATCTGTTATCTGAACAGTTGTTTGCTTATTTTCTTGGATGTCATGGCTTAACCCTGGTGGGCATCTCAACCACACACAGCTGCTCCCTCACTCTCACCCAGTGGTGTGGGGAAGGAAGTCAGAAGGGTAAAACTCGTGGGTTGAGATAAAGACAGTTTAATACATAAAGCAAAAGCTGCACACAGCAAAGCAGAACAAGGAATTCATTCACCACTTCCTGTGGACAGGCAGGTGTTCAGCCATATCCAGGAAAGCTCCATCCCATGCAAGGGTGCCTTGGGAAGACAAATGCTGTATCTCTGAACATCCTCTCCTTCCATCCTCTCCCCCAGCTCTCTGGGCTGAACATGATGCCATGTGGTGTGGGATATTCTTCTGGTCAGTTGGGGTCAGCTGTCCTGGCTGTGTCCCCTCCCAACTCCTTGTGCACCCCCAGCCCTTTCACTGCTGGGTTGGGGTGAGGAGCAGAAAAGGCCTTGACTCTGAGCAAGTGCTGCTTATCAATAACTAAAATATCCCTGCATTATCAACAGTAATTTGGTCACAAATCCACAATATAACCCCATATCAAATACTATTAAGAAGATTAACTCTATCTCAGATCAATATATTGGACTAAAGCCAGCATTCTCTTTATTTTTTATCCAACTTTGCATCAAAGAAAGTATTGATGGGGATTGCAGTTTTGCTGCCTTCACTGTGTCTTTGAATTTCCAAGACTTTTCCTTTAAAAGAGATGAAAGATCTTAATTTTTTTGGGTCCTTTTTTCCTACTGCCATTTGCTTCTTTTTGTCAGATTTTTCCTAAGCTTTTAAGATGTGTGAAGTAGAAAAAAACCCAATAGACCTGTATGTGCAATGGGTTTGATGGTAACCAGGCAAGACTATTCTGTTTCCAGAATTATTCTGTCTCTTCATCAAGAAGTTCAATCACAGTCCATTTGTCACTGCACTTAGCATTCAGGACATAATGAAAAACTTCCCAAAGATTATTTACATCCTGCACTCTCACAGCTGTTGCTTTACCCTGCAGGCCCAAGAAATGCCACTAAAACAAATCATGGAGTATTTTATTCTTAGAAAATATAAAACAGTGCAGATAAAATTGCACCAAATTACAGTCTCTTCTGATAAATGGAAATGGTTACTAATAAAAATACAAGCATACATATATTCATCAGTATATATTGGATACACATTTCTAGAACAGTCTGATTGAAATTTGCCAGGACAGATGTAAAATGTCTTCGCATTTTCAATATTGAAGGCAGCTTCCAAAAATCTGCATAGTTAGAAGTACATCCTCTTCCTGTCAACCCAGCTGGCAGGATCCTCAATTTCAACAGGAGGAAATTTCAATTCATTCCTGAACTACATGGAGAAGTCAATTGCATTTACTGTTCAGTCCAATGCTTTACAGTCAGTGTTCAGTTCCTAGAAAAACTACTTGGGCTTCCCAGTCTAAGATCTGTCAAACTCTGTCGAGTCTTGCAGCACTATGTTACACTATGTACTTATATCTTTTTATTCTTCTGAGAATGACACAAGTGCCTTGACTGAGTGAAATAATACAAAAAGTACACTAATTAACACCAATTAATTACATTGGAGTCAGGTTTCTAAATACCTATAAAGACCTGTCCTATGGTGTTTTGTACAGTGCCACCTCTCTTGTAATTTATCTCTAGAATATATTCCTCTGTTGATCAATTAATATTTTTGGTGATTTTCTAGAGTTTGGTAACAAAAATATTTAAGCTTGATGTGTAGGCAGAGGAGTGGAAAGTTTTGTGTGTAAGTAGGGGAAGAAGCAGCTGAATGCAGATTTTTAAGGTCTGTAGTGACAACAAAGAGCACTGTGCTTAGCATACCATGTCTAGGACCCTGCTTCCAACAGCAAAATGGGGACACATTGTTACACCAAGCACAGAAAGTCTGCAGTATGAGAAGACCCCAGCCCAGCTGCCTCTCCAGCAAACTCTGCATCTCAGCAACAGGAGGGTGACACCAACATGGCAGAAGATCACATTATGCCCTTTGCTGTCAGCCTAGCAGGAAAACAGATATTTTCCAAGCAAAGAAAAACAGAGAGTGGGCAGCAACCCTACCTAAGATTTACAGCCAGAACCATGCTGGGGTAGGCACTGCTCCAAAGAGCTCACAGTTCTGAAGGGGTACAAGAGGTCTGTCCAGACTGTCATTCGCTGTCACCAGGCAAAAGAAAGCCCAGAGACAGACCCGAGAGGACCTGACAGCCTCAGTCCTTCCTGCTGAGGGCAGGCCACTGGCACACACACACCTTGCTGCTTGCTTGATGGGGGTGTGGCAGCAGAAACAAATGAACTCTGAGTGAAGGAGTACAGATTCATAAAGTCAACCAGATTAAGGAGTCTGTAGATAAATATCATCTTCCCTTCTGTACCATCTCACACTGAAGTTTTCCCCCCAGTTCTACCTATTTCATACTGATGTTACTGGTTACCAAGAACACCACATCATGAAGATAAAGTTCTTGACTGAAGGTACTGCTCAGAGCACCTGCACAAACTGTGCATATTTTCAGTTTTTGAGTGCTGATGGTTTGGGAAGGAATGCCTGTATGGACTCAGATGGGTACGGGAGCCTTCCTGAGCATCATTTGGTGTCAATTCACAGTGGGAGAGCAGTAAGTTGTGTCCCCGGGGTAGAGGATCCAGTGATAGAACTGCAAAGGTTGTACAACCAATCAAGGGGTGATGTTGGCATGAACACCAAGAAATGTGGAGGAAAAGGGAAGAGAGGAAGTTGTCCATATGTGATAGAGGAAACAATGAATAAGGGCATAGAAAAGTGAAGGAGTTGGGGAATCTAAAGATACAAGCAAATACATCGCATGAAGAAGATGATAAATACAAAGATTATTATATAAAAGAGAAAAATAACCCAGCATAATCTTGGATACAAAGAACTGATAAGGAGAAAGAATAAGGAGTGAAAACAGAAGTAGTATATAATAAATGTGCTAAGTAGCTAATAATAAAATGTGCAGTTTGTGGCCTGTTTATGAAATCTGTGCATTTCACAGGAGACTAGGACAAGGGAAATAGAAAACAACATCTCACCCTGTGTAGGTCATAGACTCCTTGGAGGATATTTGAGGGTTTATCCATTTATTACTGTTGAATTATGAGGCTGAGTTGATAATTTTTGAAGGAAGAAAAGTAGGAGAAAAATAAAAAGTCTGACTGATTTACTCTCTCAGTCATATGACAATTCAGTGAGGGAGGAGGAGAATCTTGATCTCGAGGGGATATGGGTTTACAAATTTATGTTTTTCCCTCAGTTGATGCAGTTAGCCAAAGCAAGATTAATCCTCCCTCTAAACAAGGCAAATAGCCAGGGTAGGGAGGAGGTCCCTCACTCAGCTAATTACAAGCTACAGGTAAATAGGCACTGACAAGAAGACTTCCCCTCAACACAGGATCAATTCCATTCTGCTTCATTTCACTGCACCAAGGACAGGCAGAAAGCAAAGCAAGTACAGGCATCAAAGAGCAGCTTTTACTCCCATAGGTGCTCCCAGGAAGCTCAGAAGGGGCCCTATGGCACATGGAATCAGCATCTTCCCACCCTGGCTGAGTCCTGCTGGGACTTTCCAAAAGTTCATGCTGTAAAGATACATCACCTGTGAAAGACCCATGGTGCTGGGAGAGAGCTGTGTCCTGCCTTCCTTGTAGCTCCCTTGCAGGGTTTATGAAGTGTCTGGGGTACTGTGTGGTTAATCCTGGCTCAGCCAGGCCCTGTACTATTAATCTGGCACCAGGGGAGGTACCTGGTGGGAGGTAGGATGTGCCCAGGGCCAGCACATGGTTTGGGAGCAATGAGGTTCCCAGTGGTATCAGCCTTCCGGGTTCCTTGCCATGCATCTGCTCACCTGTGTGTTTTGGCTTTGCTGTTCTAGGATCAAGCCTGTTTCAAAAGAAAGCATGTCCTCAGACTTAATTTCTGTGTCTTTCCAACAGAATATTTCTTGAAACAAATTAATGTTTTTTCCAGTTCAGACCAAAGGGGAAACCTGCCTTTTAGCACTGGAGACAGGTGGGTTGCTTTGGCAGGCTAACCATGTCCACGTGCTTGCAGTGCCTGACTGAAAGGCTTTGTTATTGCCATGTTCCAAACCTATTCAAGTCAAGAGAGAACACAGAGCTAGTCCTCATTAATTTTTCATCAGGTAGGTAGACTATAGAGCGGTCTTGTACTCTGTCCACACAGACTTGTTCTATTCACTCCTTCCTGTGATTTATTCACACTCTGTATGGAGATCAGTATGATGGAGATATTAGTTACTTTGTCTAGAGCAGAGTTGCTCCCTTTGAACACAAACCTCATTTCTTTCATAGTGGACTTGAGGAACACTTGGGAAAGCTGATACAAATTAGTAGTGAGCGTAAAATTAAATTGGAATTTAAGCTGGCTGAGTATAATCAGACATTCTCAAACTGAGGTGATGCCCTCATTCCCCACTATGGAGATGAAGCAATTACTGCAAAGAAGCAAATTTTCAGAGTTTGAGGACTGCAGAGCTAAACTTCATTAAACACCAGTTGAGACTCTTTCTCAGAACTAAGGGGGTGCATCTCCCTCTGCCCAAAGTGTTGGCACACAGAATTCCTCAGCCAGGCTCACGATCCAGCAGCAATATTGCTTCACTCCTACAGCAGCTCCCTCGTGCTAATGGATGCTGTTTCTCACTGCAGCTAATCATCTGGGACAGAGCTCCATGCTGATACCATTGCATATATTCCAGCACCCAGGTATGCCTGCATACCCTAACCTATCACTGTATTGCCTATGGTACTGACAGGCCTAAAGTGGAATTAATTTAGTTTGGTATAATACATTTTGAAAGTGCCTTAACTAAGTCCATTGAGATGACTTCCACCCTGAAGGAAGAATATTTGCATAGGGATTTACTGAAATTGAACTAAATTTGCATGAGCTTTTGAAAGAAAAACTTTCTTAGGCAATCTGTGCTTAACAAAAAAAATAAACAATAAAATGAAAAGGCCACACCAAAACCAACCAACCAACCATAATAAAAAATACCCAACAATCAAAAAACAACAAAAAAGATGAATTATTTTTTTTCTTTGGAGTGGGTAAAGATGAGAAAATACATTTGAATTTATTTAAAATGTACTGTCTCTACCAGGCGCTGCTTGTAGAGAGGATGAAAAAAAAAAAAGTCTGGTGAAATGAAGGGGTAAAATGTTCAGGTTTTTCAGCTTTTGCAGATCACATCTTTGACCAAAACATACCTTCTGCTGTTCAGCTTGTACTTTCTTTATATTGTTTTCTGTTTCCTTTGAGACAAAGGACTTGGTAAGTGTTGATGGGTGAGGAAGGAAGAAGGCAGGGATTTATAGGCCTGTCCAAGAAAACAGCTTCTGATCCCTCCAGATTACAGGGAGTGTTCCTTCCAATCCTCCTCCATTTAGCAATGATCCTAGGCTCTGAACTTCACAGATTTAAACCAAATGGAGAGGCCTCAGACATGTGGAAAGAGTAAGTGAAGAGAGACATTTTACAAACCCTCACTCACAACTTTTTCATGTAGCAAGTAAGTACTGAACAAATTACAGGTAAGAGATAGTGAATGAGGCAAGACGTCAAGCTTACACAAAAGCAGCTTCACATGCAATCTTTATTTTTCCCCCAAAATAGTTGCCCTTCAGATTTGGTAAATAAATATTGACTTTTTCTTTACCATTAAGCATTCCTGTGTGGTTCAGAGCAGAGTGAAAGAGGAGGCAAGGGGAATGACTGTAAAACTAATGAAGGTGAAGGCATTGTCTCCCAGTGGGCAGAGAATAAAATCAAAGATGTTCTTCTGGAAGGAGCTGGAGGCTGTTTGCTGTCCACCTGCAAACTGGGGTGGAGGGCTGGTGCTGCTGAGTACTGACCTGTGGGAAGAAAATTATCCCTCCAGCCACCACAAACTAGCACTTATCCTGCAAGGAGCACATAACAGAAATGCAGTGCTCCAGTAACGCCTGAACTGAAAGCAGTTATAATCCTTTTTGCTCTTTTAATCTACTCAATGGGAAAAATTGTTTGGAATTGTGGTGATAAAACCCTTCAGACTGAATTGAGTTCTTCACGAATGTTTATAACACAATTTGCAAATTTGCTGCAAAATGCAAACAGCTCTTTCCTCTTGCATCACATCTTCCTCCTTCTCTCACAGCCTTTCTTTAGGATACACTGGTGGATGTCTAGAGAGAGTTTGTCTAAGTTCATTTATATCTTCAGCCTAAACTGTGTCCATGGTCTGAGAAGGACCTGAGCAGAAATACAAAAAGTGCAACAATAACCAATGATATATGAATGAGTGATGTAAAATGCAATAAATGTGTTAAGTGCAGAGACAGGTGTCATAAATAATTTGGACATTGAATGAGGGAGGGGGATTAAAGGCTTAATATACTGAAAGGTGAAGTTAGGAGAAGGAAATATGCATGACCCAATCTTTTCCCGTAAGGTGTTTGATATAGGCTAACAGAAAGAAGCTGGATTGCTTTTGTTAAAGTGTGTGCCTCCAGAAAAGGTTATGTTTAAAACTGAAAATGCAAACTTGGTGAAGCATTTTGCTGGAATGATTTCTTATAAGAAAATATTTTGGTTTAGCAAATAAATTAACCTTTTCATAAAAAGAAAAAAGTAGGAAATGAAAGTAACCTTTCATTGAGAAGCTCATTTGTATCAGGTTTACAGGAGCAAGGGAGAGTCCCACGCAGTAGTTTCACGACCAGATACCAGATGTACCTGCTGATACATGGAAACTGTGTGCAAGAGCCCTTACCTCCACTTCTTTCTAGTGAAGAAACCATCTGTTTCTTTTGTCTGATCTGAACTTCTGAACTTTGTTCAAAATGTACAGAACAAAATGTACAGGCCCTTCTGAATTACAAGCAAAAGTTTTTATCTGCAGTTCCTTAACAAAAGTTACAAGATCATTAAAACTTTTGCTCCTATCTTGGATCTTATTAATTGAAGAAGCAGATACCTATTGCAGGTAGATTCAAGGGTTTTATCCCTTTTCTCAAATCTTTGCTCAGGATTTTCTCTGCTCTTTACTGCAGCAAGGATAGCCCTTGGCTAGTTTCCCCTATTCCTTTCTTTTTTCCTTCTAAAACCTCACCACCATCTGTAACTGTATCAGATAGCACTATCAAGAGTTATTTGCAGGGCATGGCAATCCCTTCCTGTATAAACATGTCTGATTCACTCATCATTAAATTCCATCTTCTGAATCATTCAGCCAAGGGTCATAACATAAATGAGCTCCTTCACCCATGAAAAGCTCTGCCTCTGTGTATTGTGTTGTGCTGCACTCCATAATCCTCTCTCTGCCTGTCAACCAACATTTTCACAACCCAATAAAAGCATGTTTGGTTTGCTCTGACAGTGTGCTCTGGCCATAACAACGTTGCCAGCCTTGGCATTACCACTGACTGGACAAGCAAGGATTAGATCAGGAGCCTGGCAGCACTCCTCACGCTTCCTGCACCAGAGGAGACACTCTTAGTGATGCAGCACGGACACGGAGCTGGAAGGTTCATTGGGTAATAAACAAACATGTCCTTTGGCAAACAGGTCTCTCCTGTCCAAGTGCATGAATTTGTTGCTGATTTCAGAATCTGGCTCTAGAAAAATCACTGAATCCTCAGGTACAGCCAAAGTTTCTATTTGCCAACTTCTGCTGGCCAAAAAGTGCACCCAACAAAAAAACCCTCCAGTGATGGAAGTGTCATGGGGACACCAAGAGACTAACAATGATTATTCCCCTCCCTGCCCTCTTACTGCATTACCAGACTCTCTCTCCCCTTATAAACAATCTCAAATGCCTATATCTATCTATCTATCTATCTATCTATCTATCTGTCATCTATCTATCTATCTATCTATCTATCTATCTATCATCTATCTATCTATCTATCTATCTCTATGACATGTCTCTCCCTGGGTTTCATCTATACTAGGTTTCACTATCTATCTTTGCATCTCTCTGTTCCCTTGGCTGGAGCCTGTAGGGTATATTTCTGAGGTGCAGGGACTTAGATTGAAGTCTTCATTGTGAATCCCCTAATTTACAACTGTTGAGTCATTCTCCTGGTGCTCAGGGAAAACAAAAGCAGCCTTTCTCCTTCAGTCAAAGAAGAGGTAATATTTGACATGAGATGATGCAGGAAATTGCTATGAGAACCATTACTCAATAAATAAGAGCATGAGTGGTTTAAAAGTCTTTCTTTACCTTCTAGAGGAAGCATCCATCAATCTATCTATACTTACATGAAGTGATGATTACAGGATGAATATATTATAGTGGAGTGAGAAAATGATGAGCCATGGTTGTTTGTGGTTAATAGATTAAAAGAAATGTCCTGAATACCAAGTGGTCAATATTCTACCTTTTTAGACTAAGATGGAATTGCTTGATCACATCCAATTACCTTATGAAAATGCTGATTGAGATAATGAAAGAGAGGACCAGAACCCATTTTCATTCCTCTGTCCTCTAACCTGTTTTCATTCAGAGGTTTTCATCTGCAGATATCACCACCCATATTAATTGTTGAAGTTAAATAAGAGGCATAAGATTTCTGCCTACATATATTTTCCCTTCTTTTTAATTTCTTCATCAGGTATCCCTGATTTATATATCTATTTTTTCTCCTTTTAAGATTGTTTTCATTTTCATTCATTATGCTCACAATTATTTTCAAACATTTTCTGCATGTTGCTGCAGAACCAGAATTTGTCAAATCATGCACCCAAAATTATTTTTTCTCTGGACAGAAAATCCTTGCAGGGTGAAGAAACCTCTGTGGGATGAACCTATTCCTCACTAGTATTTGGGAGTCAGCACTGAACAAATATGCTCAGAAAACCCTGAAGTGTATTGGCTGATACAATAATTTTCATTCTAGCAATTATCATTTAATCTCCAATTTTTCCCTCCACATAAAGGTCTTTGAAGCTCAAAAAAAATACCATTTATCTGAAAAAGAAATTTGTAGTTCTGCAATGTGCATTCTTCAAGTGGGGCTGACAGAGTTTATCTGGCACTGAATATATTTATTGACCTTTTTTTATATCTTCCAATGATCCTTAACCTCTATTTGGAACAATTACTACATGTTATTACTCTAATTTTTATTTTGTATCTTACACGGGAGTACAATTAAGTAGTTTAAAAAATTGCTATCTAAGGTTATGCTTTCTATTTTAACACATAAGCTCTAGAAATGCACAGAGCTGATTTAGAACAAGTACAACCAGAGGAGTGAAGAAAAATTAGAACAGAAACCTATAAACTGATTTTTTAAACTCCATTAGGAAAGCAGCCCAGGAAAAGCCAGAGGGGCCTCATGTTAGTTGATAGTGATAAGAGAAATTGAGTATGTTGAAAGCAAGCCATTATACAGTAGAAGTCAGAGAGGCAGCTTGAGGGGTAGGAAACTCATTTATTCTCCAACAAGAGTGTGAAGCAATTATAAAATACAAATACATTTATTTTTTCAATAAGTTCCCTTATTAAGAATATAATGTTTCACATGAATCCCAGATCAATAAATTATCAGAGCCCTTCTCTGGAAAATAGCTCCAATCTTTCTCATTTTCTTCTCATGTGGTTTTAAATCAACATCCACAACAGAGACAAAACAAGCTTTAGGTAAGATGAAAAGAAAATATGACTGATGTACACATGCACAGCTACTTATGCACACAGGTACACACTAATCACTTTGGCAGGTATTAATAGCAGTCATGGCTTTTAATTACAAGTGGAGAACTCTGGAGATAGTAGATCCTGTCCTGACAGTCTTATCTGCTCATCACATCAATTTATTGGCCTGATTTTCAGCATACCATATACTGGACATAAGTACCAAGACAGCAGAACTTGATTCCTCCTATTGTCTGTACTGGATGGGATACAATATAACCACAATATAAGAATCATTTTCATCTGTCCAAAGAGTGAAATTACATGACAAAAATCCATCAAGACCTGGATCACTGTAGTGGCTTGATCCTGGCTGGATGACAAGTGCCCACAAAAGCTACTCTTGTCACTCCCTTCCTTGGCAGGACAGGGGAGTGAAAACACAGTGGAACTGTCATGGCTCAAGAGAAGAACAGGGAGAGACCACTCACCACTCCCTGCCAGGCAAAGCAGGTCTGACTTGGGGAAATTAATTGTATTTATTACTAATACAATCAGACCAGGGTAACGAGAAATAAACCCAAACCTTAAACAACCTTCCTCCCACCCCTCCCTTCTCCCGAGGCTCAGCCTCACTGCCAAGTTCCCTCCCTCCTTCCCTGCAGCAGTGCAGTGGGACAGGGATGGGGGCTGTGGTCAGTTCATCACGTGTTCTCCCTGCTGCTGCTACTTCTTCAGAGGGAGGATTCCTCGTGCTCTTGCCTGTTCCACCATGGGGTTCCTCTCACAGAAAACAGTCCTCCATGAACTTCCTCAGTGTGACTCCTTCTCACAGGCTGCACTTCACAAATTGCTCCAGCATGGGCTCCTTGCACAGGGTGCTGTTCCTTCAGGCACAGGCTGCTCCAACAGTGGTCCCCACAGGGCCACAGGTCCTGCCTGCAAACCTGCTCTAGTCTAGGCTCCTTTCTCCACAGGTCCAGAGGTCCTGCCAGGAGCCTGCCCCAGTGTGGGCTTCCCGTGGGTTCAAAGCCTCCTTTGGGCATGCACCTGCTCTGGCTTGGGGTCTTGCATGGGCTGCAGGTGGATCTCTGCTCCACCATGGTCCTCCATGGGCTGAAGGGCACAGCTGCCTCACCATGGCCTGCACCACAGGCTCAGGGGAATCTCCTCCAGCACCTGGACCACCTCCTGCCCCTCCTTTTTCACTGGCTTTGGGGTCTGCAGAGGTTTTTTCCTGTCACATATTGTTGTTTCTGTAACTCTTTTCTTCTTCCTAAGTACATAATCCCAGAGGAGCTGCCACCTTCGCTGATGACCTCAGCCTTGGCCAGCGGCAGGTCTGTCTTGCAGCCTGCTGGCATTGGCTCCATCCTCGCAGCTTCTTACAGAAGACACTTCTGTAGTACCCCTGCTACCAAATCCGTGTCATGCAAACCCTATACAGTCACAAAGACCAACCATTGACTCAGTGACCTTTGAAAATTATCAGCACAGGATGGACTGCAACCCCTGGTAGTATCATTGTCTGAACACATTTATTTTTCAAAAAGCATAAAAGTCAAAGGAGTCTGATGAAACTGATTTTCAGCAAGGGCATGTCCCTTCCTCCAGACCACTGAATGTAATGAGAGAATCTTAAGTAACAGAAAAGGCAAAGTTGCATAAATCCTTCCATTTTATTTCACAATTGTAATGGAGCAATCAGCAAGTGATTGTAAACAAGTGCTTACCTACTTATTTTGCAGGAGTAGGCTTAGTAATAAAAGTCTTACTGAGATAAAGAATAGGGCTTTAAAATTATTTAGAGGGAGTTTTCCTAATGCCCTTTCTCATGTCAAACTGCAATGATCAGTTCAAGGGACATCAGGTGTCAGATAGGGGAGACAAATTTCCCTCAGCTCTTCACTGTAAGTGGATTTTGAGGAGACAGTTTATAATTCTGGTTGCACATCTGTACTGACACCTGCATTGATGCACAAACTGTGGGGAAAGCTAAGGATTCAAGAAAAACTTGCTTGAATCTTCCACTGTGACTTGTGGAAACTAAAGTTTCTTAGGAAAGTATCACTTTCTGCCAAATTTTAGTTTCATAGCAAAACAATGAAAAGGAGAATTGAAGATAGCAAAATAAGCATCTTAAATGGTTTTAAGCATTTTTTCTCTTTCAAAGTTGCTATAGATAAATTATAGCAAAACATTTTAACTTTAAAATAATTTGACACTACCACAAAGTATTTGTTTATCTAATGGAAATACAATTTTGCTGATCAGGCTGATATTTTTTTAAAGTCTTTATTCCAATTTTGGATGGAACAGAGCCTTGTCTGTCAGTCTCAAGGAATGACAGCAGCAGAGTTATGCCACATTCAATTTTCCAGAGGGAAAATGGCAGACAGTTTGGTTTATTTGAGTGAAAACTGAATTCAAGGTTTCAGTGGATCTCACAGGTAGATCTTGTGATCTCTCATGAAGAACAACTTCGGTTGCCATTCCACAGCAATCATCAATGCCCTGAACATCATCAGTGACAAGACAGAGCAAATGTGCTCTACTCCAGCACTGATGTTGGTCATAGAGGTAAAAATAGACTCATTTAAAGCCTTTCTTACAGCTGTGAATTCAGCTGTTGCCAAGAGAGCTCTTAGAAATTCTTGACATGTTTTAGCTTTATCAAGACTTTCTAAACAGTCCTTGTAACAAAAGTAGCATCTTGTAATTAATGGCAGTTTGCTGCAGTCATCTAAAACTGGTGGTGTTAAAACATCTGCAAGTTATTATCACATCTGAATGAATATCACACTAAAAATTAGGATGAGACTAGTATTATATTAAAATCATTTAAATAACAGGTTCGATAACTGGCATTTTCTTCCATCTTAATCTAGAAGCCTATAAAAACTCTATGTTCTTTAGTATGTAATGAATTTTTACTGCTTCAAAATACTTTCTAATCAACTCAGGCTGGATGATTTATCTGCTTTTTATGCTTTTCAGTGCTTTAATACAGAGCAGTCCTCTAAAACAACCTGAAATATTGCATACTTCCTACTTATGTTTTATTAGGAAATTTATTTCTAATTTTGCCCTCCCCATTCCTCACTCACAAAAATTTCCAATGTAGAAGAGTTTACTTACTTAAGACCTGAGGGAGGTGAAAATGTATTTCATTATTAGATTTACTTGAGACTCTTCTGAAATAATGGCCATGCTTGCAGAACTGTATTTATATTCCTGTTCAGTCCAGAGTACTTTAATGAAAATAATTTGGAAAGGAAAATTTGGCTTACCCACTGGTGAAAACTCAACCTGGAAGTATCTTGTTTGATTCATTTCTGCAACTTTACAGCATCTTTGGATTAAATTTAAGGCCTCAGGGTAAGCTAGATGAGAAAGGCCAAGAGATATAAGCATATAGAAATAAACAATTAAAAATTCTCATAGGGATTCTGGGCTGGTTTGGTTTTGGTTTTTTTTTTTCAGACTGAATGTGTACTTCCAATGGAAAAGAGCAACAGATTCATTTGAATAAATGCTTGGCTTCACCTCTCCTTGTTTTCCTTTTGCATAAGTGCGAATTGAGCAACACAGCCGAAGCCAATCCAGCTGCACCAAAGACATTCTGTGTACTGGCCCTTTTAGAGGAAACCATACTCTTCCTCTGGCTGCAAGCATTTTTCTTTCTAGTACTGGTGTTCCTCTCCAGGTGGTTCATGTATGAAGCTCCACAGGACTATCTTAGATGATGTCCCAAATGTCTCTTGTGGACAATCAGTGTGCTGGAAGCACATGGCAAGAAGGCATCTATACTTAAGGCAGAAGACTTCCTCTGGCATGTGTTCCCAACAAAACCTGGGAAGTGCAGTAGAGACCAAGTCAGCCTGCAGATGAAATTAGCACTCAGAGAAATGAAGACAGGTTGATGCTTAGCTTTTCTTACATCTACAATTCTTACTGAGAGTGATTAAAGGGAAACTGCTGACCTTCCATACTCATCCTCTAATGTTCTTTTTCCCTTGAAAATAGGCAGCTAATTACTCCAAATGATTTGGGAATAGAGCCACAAAAGGTTTTTAGTACTCAAATCTTGCCTCAATCTGAAATTGCCATCTTTTAAAACCTGTCTCATCCAGTGCTGAAAGCCTGGAAGTGCATATGGATATCTAGCGCAGCATTCATATGAACTCTAGCTAGATTTAAATATTCCAAGTAGAAATTATGTTTCCAAGCCTTGAAATCCCGTGTGCCCCTCTCTTGGCCCATGCTTGCATCCTCCTGGAACCCACAAGTTAGATGCCTCCCTCTGTGTCGGTGGAGGAGCCCAGTCTGTCAGATACCTTTACACCACATCATCCCAAGATTGTCCCAGCATGGTGACAGTCAAGCTGTGTTCTCCTGAGTCATCCCACGGCCTCCCTCTCCAAAAGCAGCTGTCCAGCTACTCGACCCCACATCTGCTAAGGCTTCCCCAACAGGGAGGAGTTTCAACAGCCATATGTCCCCTCGTGTCCAAAGCACTTTTCAGATTGCATTTGGCTTTATCTTTATGATTAGAACGCTCTGATTGGAGGGTCCAACAAAACAAAACCAACCCCAATGCCCTGAATAACTTTGAATACCATTTAACTAACAACCTGAATAGCCTCAGTTTTATTGCCTTGGAGAAAAAGATTAAACCTAATGATTCAGCTGAGTTGTCATGGCAAATATTGGCTAAGCATTTACTTGGGGGAGCAGGGAATAGTGGAGGGGTGGGTTCAGTGCAGAACCAGGTGGGGATTTGTGGCCAAGAGGTAGGTACCCATATCCCATGGTAGGTTATTAAATGTCTCATTGTTCAACATACTAATTCCTAATTCTCATTAATTCTCATTAATTCTCATTTTTTCTCTCTTCTGCTTTATGGAATAGTACACCCCATTCTGGTAGTCAGGCATGCAAAAAATCAGGTAGAAGAGCACACAGCCCTGGGACACTCACACTTTCTCATTGTTTCACAGCTGGTGTTTTCACAATATGGAAATTGAGGGGTAGAGATGAGCTGCATTCACCCACGACCTAGGATGCAACTTGATTGAAGGTTATTTAATAAAACATCAACTCTGATGAACACAGGCTCACAAAGCATTAGTCTGCTATGATTGTTTAAATAGGTGAGGAAAAGACAGAAAAGGAATTTACTGAATTGAAACAAAGTTATCCTTTTAGACAAAAAAATCCCACAAATAGTTTCTCATATTGAACACAAGGCAGCTCTTATCCTGGAGAAAACCCTTGGCAACATCTTTCTGAGCCTAATTTCCATCCAAGCTGGACACCAGAACGTGCTGAAACAGAACATCAACAAAAAAAAAAAAAAAAAAAAAAAAAAAAAAAAAAAA
>WEZZ01004125.1:99598-145868 GCA_013400585.1 Chloropsis cyanopogon
AAAAAAAAAAAAAAAAAAAAAAAAAAAAAAAGATGTGTATGTGCCTGCAGAGCAACCCTCTATGGAGATTTCAGTGGCTACCCTCAACCTGGCAGAAGCAGACAACTCAGGTTAAGCAAGCAAAGGGACATGCAAGAGACAGATAAAAGGTCCTTTACAAGATATTGTCCTTGTTTTTCACTATGTAACTAGAATATTCTTGGCTTGTTAGACTCATCATGATAACAAATAATCTACAGTGTCCTTTTTTTGCAATTTAATACCCTTAAACAAATCTCTTCCCTGTGCATTCACAGAGGTCTACAAGAAAACTTTGAGATCTTCACCAGATAATAAGCCTGCAGGAAACCATAGACTGAATAAAGGAAAAAAAGGGATTAAAAATAGAAGAAGGGAAGAGAAGGACATCACAAAACAGGTCAAAAAACCCCCAAAGAAATATGCAGCTGGATTAATTCACACATATATTCATCCTCCTAATAAGAAAAGCAGATAAAGGAAAAGTGCACCTTCACTGGGGATTATAGCAAGTCAGGTTGTTGTCGATAATGACACCGATGTAGCAAGGCAAGTGAGATGCTCAGTGAGTCAGAGTGGAAAATGCCCAGATCCATGTGTAGGGGTAACTTTTCTAGTTGGACTGCAGGTCAATCCTTGGTGTAACTCAAAAGACAAAGCTCCCTGCTGGGAGCTGCATGGCAGAGCTGGTTAGACCTGTCCTCCAAACCGCACTTTGGTGTTTTAATGCTGGCATGAAAAGCTTTCTGCTGTGAGACCAACCTCAAGCTTTCCCGTGCACAGTGTTTCCACACCACTATCAGCCACGGGACTGAGCATCCATCCCATTTCCAGTGGGGAAGATGCCCATGGGTAGAGCCTCCCCAGTTACTGCACAAACAGGGAGAGGCAAGAGTGCATGTCCCTGCATCCACAGAAATGTGTGTGCTGCCATAGCCCTGCTACTCTGCATGCAAAGATCCTTTCATACTCTGACTAGAGATATGAAGACATCTTTGGTATTCATGGAAAATAAATTCTCATTTTTACCTGACTGCCAGTTCCACAGTGTATGGTAATCCTGCTGAAACCCTCCTATGAATGGACGCTAACCTTTGAATTAGCAGTGAATTAAAAAATGTATCATTCAGGAAAAAAGCACTGGTTTCATTTTGTCAATCTCACATTGTACATATGAAATATGATTCCATCTTCCTTGGGATAATCTCTTCCCAGAAGCTTCCCTACTTTCCTGCTGTTTAGCCTGAAGGAAGAACGAGCCAGATGTCCTTTTGGACTGTGTCCTCCCTTTCCTCTCGCTATTTCCCTGGGAGAGGGGGAGAAGTCTGAGTATCTCTGTAACCCTAAGGTCATGCAGGCAGAGGTTTTTGCCAGCAGAGACTGTTTTGCATGTAAAGCTCAGGGGCTTTGTCTGCACTTTTAGCCCTGCTCCAGAGAGGACCCAGCTGCAGGACTCCCACCAGCCTGGGGAGACCAGAAGTGCCCCAGGCTGGCCCTGCAATGCTGGGTCACACTGACAAAAGTACCCACTCAGGGCACTCTGGGCTGTGTGGCCCCTCTCCATGTCCCTGCAGGGACAGGGATGCAGGAGGCTGCTTCAGGTGCTGCTTAACAGGGATGAAGTCCCTCTGAGACACCTGGTTCAATACAAATAATCTTTCCTTCCTTTGTTTGAAAGAGCAACAGAGGAAAATCATACCTGGCAGGAAAATCAGATGGCAATGACCAGAGGCTTGTTGGCAAATGTTATGTGCTTTAGGCAAACTCCACAGAAAACATCAGAAGGGGGAGGGAGGAGGTGTTTTCCTTGTTCTCCTGTATTTAAATATCTGTCAAGGAAGGTTCTCTCAATCTGACTGACTTGTGGGATTTGAACACAGTCCTTAATGATCATTGATAAGGGCAAGGCTGTGCAGAGCTGTCAACAGGAAGAAGAAGTCAGAGCTGCAATTTGTAACTTTGCTATTGTATGGTTTTCCTGGGAAGGTTTCACGGCTGAGGCTGCCGTTTACTGCGCCATTCCTATAGATCATTTTCGGTGGAAGTCCGCGGTCCCCTGTGTCCCCGGCTTGCTCTCTTGGGGGGACCTCTGAACAAACTGCCACAATTTTCCTCCCAAAGCACACAGTATTGATTGCTCCTCGTCCCCTCCAAATCCCATCATTTTGAAAAAGTCTTTTGCATTGTTTCCTAAAATAAGTAATAGATTGTGTCTGGAAAGTATGGGAGGAAAAGGCCTTGAAAAAACACATTCTTCTGAAAACAGAAGCTAGGCAAATTCAACTAGAAATTGAAGTGTAATTAATGAGCAAGTCATTGAAACAACTCAGACAGTGATGTCTATAATTTGAAATTTTTCTCTCTGTGTTTCAAATCTCTCTGGAAGAGACAACTTAGTGAATTCAAGTCAAGCTTTTTCATGCAGGAGTTGTTGAGTAAACACTCAATATGGTTTGTCCTGTTAAATGACCATAGATTTTGTAGATTTATAAATTATTATTTTTCTAAAAGCAATGCATGAAATCCCACAAAGATTTACTCTACAAATCACAGGAGCATCAGGGCTGAGAACAAAGCATGTGTATGGTCAGGCAGTTCAGAATTATAGCTACGAATGTGAAAAGCACCCCAGACACCCATGAACTCTTACTTTGCATGTTAGCCTGGACTAAACCTGTGATTTGTAACCTTTTTTCACCTGCAGACCCCTACTTACTTTCCTGTAAGCCTCTCTGCAGTGTACTGCAGCTTGCTTAGGAATGGCTTGCTCTTCTAACTACCATATCTGTATGCTGTAGAAACAGCCATGTGAATGGATTTATGGGTCTGAGTGTCCTCAAAACCACTGCACTGGATGACTTTTTTCTGATCCCATGACTGTTCATGTCCTGTTTCCATTCTGCTACTCTCTTTAGTCTTCAGGAGGCATCTGTATTTGCCTACATACTACAAATTTAATCCAAATCCTGTTGGATTTTCTGAAGTCTGAAAGTTTTATTCATATTACATAGAAAATCTTTTAAAGAGAGAAAAAATATCCCTATAAGCCTACAGACAGCAAAATAAGGTGATTTTGTTCAAATTGGAGGGAAAATTCATTCTGTTTAACTCTGCTTGTCACATCTATATGTCTCATTTCCTAACTCTATAAAAGCTCCAGTGTGTACTGAAGGTACTTTGTTGTTACATTGTCTGCCAGACTGATATAAGCAAAAATACATTCACTAATTACTCCTTTTATTGGCTTAGTGTAATGCCTGCCAAGACAGTGATGCACCCTTGCTGTCCTCTCCCTTTTGCCTGATCAGTTACATCTGTGGAGGGAGTTGATATTCAAGGTGGCCAAGATGTGGTAAAAGCCTATAGCAATTAAAACAAATGTTTCCTGTCTCTTTCTTAGGTTTTTTTGCCAGGAAGCCAGTATTTAATGAAGCTCAGCATTATCTGACAGCCCTTCAACTTTCCTCTAATTAACTTGCAGCTCTTCAAACAAAACCTTTCAACACAGTGGGACTGCCTGTGAATGCAGTATTTTGCTGCCACTTCAGAAGACATTGACCTCTTTGGTGTGGCAGGGAGGCCAGCTCTTTAGTTTCTCCATTAATTGTTCTTTCCCTTGACAGTTGTATTGTTGCATGTCTCTAAGTAGAAATTTATTGTCCTTTCATGAAAATGCTTAGCAGGATTTTGCGTATACTCCAAAATTCAAAACATTAATGTGTGTCTTACAAAGCCAGATCCCCTGTATTTGCCTGCCCCAATTCATGTTCTCCCTTCCATACAGTAACCAAAATCATAGTGACCATCTTCAAGACCTAGCTGGAGTCTCTGGGATCCTATGTTTTTTTCAAATGTGTGTTGCTGTCCTGTCCAGATAGAGCTGAATGACAATCCTTGGATGATAATTTGAGAGATAAAGAGATAAATCCTTTATCCCTGCTTTGCCATATCCTATATAGGATAGGCAAAAACCTTCCTCATAGCAAAAGGATCATTTAGTATGCCCAGTAGGTGTCCCTTGCAGAGCAATAACTTTTATGCTCCCTTTTAGTGGGCACTTCTCTTTTAATTCTACATGTAACGTAGAGATTTAAAAAAATCTGAACCTCAGCAGATGCAGAGTGCTACCTATGTTCAGCAGTGAAGACCATTCATCCTTGCCAATTACTTGTATTTCAAGGTAGGAACAACTGTGTACATTCCTAAAAAGTGTGGCTGCCTAACACCACCTACTCTCACAGCACATGCCACCTGCTGTAATAGACAGGTAAGGCTGACTGTAAAACTGTTTGCTTAATGGCTTGTTAACTACCCCTTATCAGTCATATTCCTCTTCAATATAGCTTAAAATCCATCCTAAAGGCTAGCTTTAATGGGACAGAAAAAAAGCCATGTTGATAGTTCTTGCATAGTTGCCTGATATCATATTTGCCAACACATTTGCCATAAAAGTGCTTTAGTGTTTTGTCAGTCCATAACCACTAATGGACAGCTCAGCTGTGTAGCTTGTTGTGTTTATACCGGAAAAAAAACCCAAACCTTCATGGAGATTTGAAAATTCTTTTTGTGGTAGTTCCCATCTCGTATTAGGATATTGGTTAATAAGTCATGCTTATACAGCTCTGTTTCTCCTTGTAAAATCCATCCTACCTTGCCAGATTTATTGCCACTAAGACACTGAAATTCTTGGGCATGCTGTTGTTTTTTAAGAATTGCAGCTTTCTGTACCATCAATATTCAGTGTTGATTTTTGACTCCTCTTTTGGCCTGTCAGAGTATTCCCTTCCAGGCAAATATTGCTTTATTTGTTATCCAACAGCTGAAGTCACTGTTAGACTTCCCATTTAAAACATTGGCATGCTTCAGGTATTTTTTGTTTTCTAGAAATTGTTTTTTCCACATAGTAAACCCCTTTTTCTTTTTCCCTCTTTTCTTTTTGGGAATGGACATGGTCTCAGAGCTTTGCTGGAGCCCCCTTTGATGCAGGTTTTATTTTCTCCCACTTTCATAGGTGACTATTCATGTGCAGGGTGAGAAGGCAGAAGAATAGATCCTGGGCTAATGAGGGGAAATGCAAGAAAAAACAGGCCTGATACAAGGAAGTTTTCTGAATACTGAGGTCTATTGACTCACAGAATAGTCTGCAAATATAAGGATAAAAGCCATGACAAATGACACCTTTAAACTAGGAGTAGAGTTTACTGAGTTTTTCTTAGGAAAGGCAAAATGTGAGCCTTCTGAAGCCAGGATTCTTCACATAAGTGAGTGGAAGGGACAGAAAAGTAATTTAGTCCTCCTTCCTTTCAGAATTTCAAGGACAATTATCTCTACAACAGTGGGATACAGGTGCTTCTTTCAAGAATATCAACCTGGCCATGCATGTGAAGAGCCTGGGAATGAACGGACAGACCAAGGGATCAAAAAGAGCAAGGATTGCTTGACTGGGCAGCTCTGCAACATATTCCAGGGTTGTGGGAGTCCAGGACATCCTTCAAGCTGTCCTGGGTGATGAGAGACCCTGGCAAGGGGCTCAGAGACCCCTGAATGGATAGAAAAAACATCTTTGCCTTCGATTTTAGCCCTTGGGAAAAATTGTCATCAATGTGTGGGAATTTGCAAGCCACAAGAATTTAAGTAGAATGATATTTAGCTTATCACAGGGTGGAAAAGTAGATTTTTAGGTTTTAGAATGGGAGGTCAGAAGACAAGATGGAGGAATTTAGGGCGTGCCCTGTTCTTCTGTNAACCCTGTTTTCCCATAATTCTTCAGCCTCAGATGCTCTGGATTTTGGGCCCTTTGTCTTATTCTCAGGTGAGAAACTGGATTGTGGAGGCTCAATATTAAACCAAATCTGTTGGCAAGACATAGGATCCCATTAAATAGTTGTGAAAAGCAGAGGGTGTTTGAATACTATAGAGGGGCTCAGTCTGAGTAATTAATAATCTGTCAGTAATGCCTGGTTGCATTTGGTGTAGAAATCTAATAACTGAAACTGTAAGATTATTTGAAGACATTTACAACCAGCAGCCTGTAAAACATTTGGTGTGAGTTCATCAACATCACGTCCCCTTTCACATTATTTCCACAGTCCATATAAACAGTGCTCTTTTGGGGATGATCCTAAAATCGTTGAAAGAAAAACCCAAAATCCAAGCCTCCCAGCAGAGCCACCAAATACATTTGCACTCATATTCCAAACCTGAATAATAAAATTGAGAGAAAATGCTGAGGTGGCTGTCAAGCTCTTGCCATTGGTACTAAACCTCTTTTGTCCAGGGAGCATCCTCAGAGTATGAGAGAAAATGAGCAGCAAGAGAAATACACTGTTAAGAAACAATTCTAACTGTAAGTATTTGTTTAACCTATAACCTTTTTTTTTTTCCCTAGCTTGCAATGAGAAACTTGACCTTGAAGTCTCAATGTACAGTTCTTGGGTTTTCTCTAGTATTATGACTCCTTATTGCTATTGTTGCAGAGTGATGGACCAGCACATAATTGTCTGTTTTCCCAAAAGCAGAGAATCCAAAAAGACTAGTGGCTGCAAGCACTGCAAAGTGTTCTATACCACAAGTATTTCAGGTTTCCTGATAAATTGCAAAGCAAGCCTTTGAGAACTGCTATTAACAAGTTCAAATTTTGGAAATTCCCTTCTGCCTTTGCCTTAGTTGGCATTATCTAATGTATTTCTCACAGAAAGAGAAAGGAAAAAGTATCCCACCTTTTTGAACAACCCCATGCATCACACTCGCTTAAACAACAGATCAGTTTCCAAAGTGATATGGTTATGATACTGATTTCAGCAGAGGAACCAGTGTGACTCACAATTTGCCTTTGGGGATGCCACCTTCAAGAGTCTTTTTCATGACTGGACATCTTACACAGTCACAGTCCTTTTCCTACAAAGGATGCCCTTCAGATAAGATGTTACTCAGGAAGCTCTTCATCCCACAGGATGACTCAGATCTCAAACTGCTTAGGGAGCCCAGACTTCCCAACAGTAATGATGTCACCTGGTTGCCAGGGACAAGAAGCAATAGCAGAAGTAAAACATGGACACAGGGCTACTGAGACAATCAATATGTTTTTAAGTTCTACCTCCTCAACCACTAAAGCATCTCCCTATGCAATTTCAGGTAATATCAAGGAAGTTGTTTGGAGGGAGAAGGACATGTCAATTCTTTTGTTGCCCGGATTGCACTTTTCTGCTTTTTGAAGATGGATGCAGTGTCAGCAATTCTCCAGTTAAATTACTTCTATCCATCCTTGATAGAAGTCTTAGAACTTCTGATGGTGAGTATTCCAGTCTATTAAAGTAGAGGTGATCTACCCCCCTGACATGAGAACATTAATGTCTCTAAGTATTGAAATCACCTTAGCCCAATTTTTTTTTTTCATGTCATTCAAGGAGAACAATGAAAAGAAAGCTATGAAAAGGTTTGGAGGCTTTTGCACTAAACTCTTTCAAAGCTTACCTGCATGGGAAATTGTAATGTACATCAGACTTACTGAGTTTACAGACCATCTGTCACTCCTTCTGACAGCTCAGCAAAGTGACAGAATGCAAAAACCCAAGCAATGCTTTAAAATGCTTTTAAATATTTTAAAGATTTATAAATTGAGTTAGTTTTTGCAACAATCATTACAACATTACTGTGAATTACTTAATTGGTAGCTGTTAAATTAAATAGCATCTGAAAGATGCCATATATTTCCATCTATTTCAGAAGTCACGGACTGCCTGGAGTGTGCACATCCTTGAGATATCTCAGGTGCCAAAACAACAGAGAAGATGAGAGATGAGCCAAGGATAAAGAAAGGGTGGGACTGTGGGCCATTAAACAGAGTTGTTGAGGTTCTCCTGCCCTTCTTTGTGAGGAGCTGTGCAAGCACTCAGATCAACCCACCCAGCCAGGCAGGCACTGGGACCCAGTCACCCTCAGGGCTGGTCTCCCTCAGGAAAGGACCAAGTTCTAGGAGACAAAACTATGATGAGAACTTTGGATGTTAGTGGTGGGAAGTCTACTGGGCTTCACCTAAATACTACTGTGAAAGCCAGGAACCAATATTTCATGACCCGTATTCTTTCCTTTAAGTCTATTTTTTTAAACACACATGAAGCAAGACAAATAATTTGAAATAATTTCTGCTTTTTTTCTCCTTTTTAGTGCATTCCATACTAATCCAACTAATTACAATCGCAACAACTAAAACTTCATGATGAATCCCAGAATGAATCTGGGCACTGCTAGGAATGATGCTGTCCCTTTAGCTTCAGTTCACTCTCCTTAGACCTATGAATCCAGCTGTGGTCTTTAACTGTAGGATAGCAATTCTTCCCTAGATCCTGCACTGTCACTGCAGACGTGTGGAGCAATGTGGCTCTCTGTCATTGCTCAGTGTGTTGGCACTCTTCCTCATTCATCGTGGGCTATTCAGGCCATGCCCTGGTGATCAGGTTATTCATTTCATCCAGTGCTTTTCTTCAGGGCTGATCACTGCTGTGACAAAAACATCAGTCAATGCATCGTTGTAGCTCCTCAGCAAGGAGTCTCTGCTGTACAACCAAGGAGCAGAGTCACAGCAAGATTACTAATTTTGGATGCCTATTTGAGGTTTATGATATAATTTTCTTCCATAACTGATTAAAGTTACAGATAACTGTAGTGTGGCAGTCCTGCGTCTTTTGTAAAACAAAACCGGGAGATGTGGCAGTTTGTTCATTTATTTATTATATTTTATTTGTTATTGTTAACTTATAATAGTCCCATCCCCGGTTCTGCCCCTCCCCCTCTCCCTCTGTTCTCAAGTGGTTTTTCCCCAGCGGCCCAATTCCCCTCCCTGGGGGACCCCAGAGGTCTCTCCTGGTTGGTTGGGACCCTGGAAATCCCCATCATTAGGCACGGGATTAGCTAAGCTGCATGTCATGTCTCTCTCTGTACCTTGTGACTGGACTGGGCGGTGGCCACCCCCCTGTGGGGTGGGTCACCCCTGGCCACGTGCAGTTCAGTTGGAGCCTGACCACCCAGAGTAAAACACCTTTTCCAACTCACTCTGCCTTTCTGGTTTCTTATGTGGGAAAGCTGCAGTTCCCAGCAACAAGCTAAGCCCCGCCGGGTACCTTCCAGAGCAAAGTAAGCTAAGGAGGACCAGGGGAAGGCTGGGAACCAGTGCTGCGGGGTCGGGGTCACCCAGCAAGCTAGCCGAGGGCAAAAGGGGACCCCAACACGCACTCCCACACTGTAGATACTTAATATGCAGCTGGTTTTCATTTCAGTTATAACTGTGAGAAAGTTATTGATTATCAAACTGGATGTAGAGGAAATACATCCAGTATGGCTGCTTCTTTTTAAATGCCACGTTTATGTATCTTGCCTGGCAGAATGTACAGAGCAGTTGGTAAAGGCAATGCAAGACAGCCTTCTCCAGGACAGCTGACATATTTCACTTCTTTTCCCTGGGAGAAGCATGTTCTCCAATACTTGATGAAACAAAACTGCCAAATCGTTCTGATCCCTTTAACAGCACTCTGACACTCTTTTATTGCTTACCCACATATTGGATAAATAAGCTTATAGAAACCTTTGAACCCTGTAGATAGGTAAGGGCTGTGAACAATATCCTATGATTCTCAGTGTTGCTGGAATAACATCTACAGTCTGAGCATCCTGCTGTTCCAGGTGTACACAAATCATCACACTGCCTCGTTGGTGGGTGAGATTCAGGTAAATGCCATCTCCTTCCTCTTTATGGAAAATACATCCAGTCCCTGTGGTCTGAAGGAAAAAAAAAGTGCTCTCTATTCTGTTCCCTGATGTGGAGCATCCCAATGTGTGGAGCAGAAACCAGGTTGTGCTGTGGCACCCAGATGTTGCTCAGCCTTATTGATGCCAAATCAACCATGGGCTTCTTTTTAGCAATTATAGAACACCTGGAGTGAATCCTTAACTCCAGTTTCATTGTGCACTGCCTTTGCCTGTGGATGAGATACTGCCCTGCAAGTGCAGGTGTGTGACTCCAAACCCTCCTGTCACCCACACACTGGAGGAAAGAAGTCCCCTGCAGCCATGGAAGCTGGCTGTGGGGCATCCAGGAATTACCATGGACATGGAGGGTACACTCCTACACCTTGCACTGTGGAGTAAGAGGAATGTGGGGATTTCTTTGAAACTAATTAAAGAGAGGTGTTTAAAAATGGAACAGGATTTCATAAGGTATTGGACGTGCCACTACACTAAGGGATGGCCACCCATGAGACCATAGAACCTCTCTCTCACACTCTGGCCCAAATAAGATTTCTGTACTATGGCATTTAATAGCTTTGAGGATCTGGTTGTCAACGGAAGTTTTTTGACAGTGTCATTTGGAACACCAAGAATAGCTATCAAAAATTACAGATGTCTATTTTGGGGTTTTTTTGTCCTGGATGTGGATGTAAAGGTACCTTTGAGCCGATATATAATTCTCAGCTTTGTGTAGGTTTTTTCCTTTTTTTATTTTTTTTTTAATCTGCCTTTTGCTTTCAAAAATGTTTTCAAATTCCCTCAACAATGTTCACATTCATGCCTCATAATTGTGTGGCACTTTAAAAATACTAATGCTAGCAGTCACCCTTCATGAGATGAAGGTTACATAAATGCCTCTTAACTAACTATAAAATGCTGCAAACAAAGAGCTCCAAGTTTTTCCCCAATGTATGTTTCTTTGGAGATTCAGAAGCTGATATTTTACTGAACTCGTTCTGCCTGTGAACAATCATAATAGCTCTCAAAAAAGTAATCCACACCAAAGCTTTATAGCTCAAAGCAGAAAGCTGCAGGAAATTAGCTTTATTTTGTTGTTAATGGAAGGAGGCAAAATCCTGCAGTAACCTAACGGTTTTGGGTTTTTTTTTTTTCATTTTTAAATGATTGAAAGAGATTAATAAAATTCAGGGGACAGAATGAACTTGCACTTCCTATGAACATGAAAGGGCACTGTATCCTAACAGCAGATTTCTGTGATAACCATAAAGCAGAATTTAATGAAATTGCTTCAGAGAAATGCAGCAATAAATACAAGTAATGAGCCAGCAAAAGAAGCCAGGAGGCAAGGTGCTTCCATAGATATGAGTCAATAAGTGCGTTAGTGAAAGGAACAATGGGATCTTGGAGAGAAAAATGCTTAAAATTATCAGAAATGAGAAGAGTAGCAATTTGTAGAAAACTCCACCAAGAAATCTTCTTTTTTCCCCCGGTTATATTTGACTATCTGCACTTTAACCAAAGTCTGGAAAGGCCAAAACGGTAGTTAAGCCACTATGTTTTTACTATCAGGCAAAATATCTTCAAAGTCTGATGTGTGATATGAAGTGATGTATCCACACCTCATGCACTGTTTTACCAACCAGCACACAAAATACAGCTCTGCTGAAAAAACTGCAGTCTCAGGGCGATCATAGCTGGAGTTTTGCATCAAAATATGCATCAGTTTGAGATGGGATTCATATTAAATGAACCAGTGGCTCTCCAGTGCTTGCATCATTCCCCTCTCACAGAGGCATTCCCGAGGCACACAGGTGGAAGAGAGCAAAGCAGAGCACAGGTTTCTTTTCTTCATGGCTTTTGTGGAGCCAGAAGAGACAGGTGAAGGAGCTGTGCACCCTATATATTTACACCCTCTAGCTGCAATTTGCTGAACAGAAGTAGCACAAACACATCAAGTTTGTGATGCCATTCCTACCCCTAATGTTTTTCTCACTGATAGTTGCAATTTTCTAGGCAGCTCCTGTAGAAGATTCAAAGTAATGAGAGTACTGTCAAAGTAGTTGTCTCCACTTGTGCAAAGGCAAATGCACATCTCCAGGCAGTCACTTGGATGTCTTACTAAATTACCTTATCTGCCAGGATGTGTGAAATTCTGCCATGAGAACTCACAGCATATATTACACTTGGAAGGCCTAGCCTATGTGAAGGCATTTATTTCCATGACATGGAGCTGAATTAGATTGCCATATGCAATGCATACATCTCCTGAGCTGTAGACAGTGGGAAATGGGATAAACAAAACATTTTAGAGAGGACATGGAAATAAGACATTTCCCTAAAATCAGAGTCACTGCACAGCACGGGGCACAGACATGGCAAATCCTGGCTGTGACACCAAATGGCTTTGTAAAGTTCTGTGCAACATGATTTTTAGGAGAAGACTCCAAGGATCACTCTCACCCAAAATAAATTATGGGAAGGACTCTTGCTTAAAGCTGCTGTCTAGAAAGTGATAACAGCCAGCCTGTGAAATTAGGAAGCCAAGAACAGTAATTATTTCCCTAGAAGAGAGAAGGGTTTTTGAAAGGCATTATATACCAGTAAGCACTCATTCTGAAAACTGAGACGAATTTCTATTTCTAATTGGTTAATTATATATAATTTCAGTAGGTATGAATGTTCCATTTTCTAGAACTGATCTTTTTTCTGTCAAGTGCTAATGGAGGTTAGAAGAAAAATATATTAAGCAAGCTGCTACGTAAAAAAACTGAGCAGACCCTTCAAAGACTGGGAGTGCTGCAGGGCACTTCTAATTACGGGTCACTGACAACCAGCGACTGAGTGCTTAAATTCACGTTTTTCAGACTTTTCCAGTGCTTTCTTAACAGGATGTATAAATGGTAAAAAAATCAGATTTTGCAAAAAAAAAAAAAAAAAAAGAAGACAAGCATTAAGTACAGTTAACCTATCTGTTAAGACAAACTCTGAGCATTGTATGCATCCTGTCTCTTCCAGACAATCGATGTAGAAAGGTTCGGCAGTAAGTAGGGCAGTAAAAAAGGATGGAAATGGCAATGATGGGAGATTCCCTGGTCCGTGTGAGCCTGAGGTTGCAGTCACTCCCAGCAACCAGCTGTCTTATCTAGCTCGATTTTTTCACCGATTATTCTCCGGCAAAACTTTTCTGCCGAGACGTGTGCCAGCGGTACCATCTGCTGGCTGAACCTGGCACTGTCCGAAGCAGTGAGCAAAGGCGGGGGGTTGGCAGTCCCCAGGGCAGCAGCCACTTCTCTGCCTTTCCCTTGCTCGCCCAGGAGGGCTCCTGTGCCTGGGCAGCAGCAGCCAGCGCTGCGGAAGGAGCTGCTCTGGCAGGGGCGAGCCAGCAGATTCTGATCTCGGGCTTCCGAGCCAGAAATGTGTCCAGTTGCTCCTATCCCATGTGTCTCTCAATGTTCTGCCTTTCAGTCCTGGTTCCTAGGGTTCTGGGGCTTTTCCTTTGTCATGCTTAAAAGGAATGCCCTGCCTGTTCACTTCTCAGCTGTCCAGGCACACACAATAACAGACAAAAAGTCCACACTGTGCACAGGGATCGGGCACAGCCTCTTTTTCATATCTCAGGAAAAGATGAGCTCTCTGTGCTATGTCCTCTGTTGGAGCTTTGCACGTAGCAGTCCCCCTTTAATGCAGGATAGGCATTCAAAACAACCGCGATATTTTTTATGGAATGACATAACTGAAAGCAGAGAGCATATGCAAAACGCCTTCAGGAACTGAGCTCAGGGTGTTTTCACTAGGTATTCCTTCTGGACTAAGATGTCTGACTACATGAGCCAAGAACAGACAAGTATCTCAAAAACAGTAAAGAACATTCAGGGAAAGAAGCCAGAAGCATTAGGTAGCTCTGGGCTCTGGCTTCTCTGTTTTTACAGACAGAATCACAGTGCTTTGGTCACCCAGGTCTCTGTCCATAGAGTGGCTAAAGAGGCTGGGAGTCTGGTCTGGGAGAAAGAGAAGCTAAGAGGGAAGGATGAGAGAGGCAACTATCAAGGGAATAATGAGGAGAGATTAAGAAACAATTCTTAATTTTCTTAGGTAAAATTTACTGGAAGCTCTTGTAGAACAAAGAGGGAGGGAATTAGGTATACAAAAGATATGTGGTGGATTAATAGATCTCTTGCCATGCTCATGGATGTCATGGATGCTGAGGATTTGCATGGCTACGCAGATGTCCAGGCACTGAGGGCACCGCCAGCACTCACTGCTCCAGTCCCTGCCCAGGGATGCCCTAATCCTAGTCTGGTTTTAGGCTCTTCCGTACTGTGTTGCCTGAATCCTGGGCTTGGAATTGAAAGCCACACACAGTTAGAGGGGAAAAATGGATTTTACCTTGGTTTATTGAGATTTTCAGGAAGAAGCACTTCTGCAGCAATGCTCCCCCTGGGTCGACACACGGAACTGACGACGGAACCCCCCACCCTCCTCATATTATATCCTAGATCATGGATATTAGCATAGCTATCACAGGCCCCCCAATGGGAGGCTGAGAGAAGCCCCCCACATGGGGCACGCTCCCCTCCCCACCCCGCCCCGGGGTAGGGCTCCCTTAGTTTACAGAACATGTTCTGGAGAGGACCTTGGGCCTTGGGCCCTGATGCCTAAACTTCATGAAAAGTGGGGATGTTTAGTCTCTGGACCTAAGCCAGTTATCAAACTAGAAACTTATAGGAATGTGGGCCAAAAGCCCCTGGAATGTCTAAGGCTACACAAAGGCATATATGAAAAAGGGGATATGAAAGAAATATATGAAAAGTAAAAATCCATCAGGCATCACTGAGGCACAGTGAGAAAATGTTAGTGAACTGAAGTCATACAGTCTTGCTGGATAAACTGGGAGAGGAAGGCTTAGATTCACTGAAAACAAGGAGGCTATATCTCCAAAGCACCAGGGATAGCAAATATAGAGAAAGAATTTATTTTATTCTCGGAGTGAATCTGAACTTGCTTCCATCACCTCTAACAAATGTGTCCCAATAGCCCAACTGGTATATAACATTTTTCACATGTTTTCTTCTTTTCTTGCAGGAAAAATGAGCAATTTTCTTGACTTGGATTGAACTCTTTGGGCTTGTGTTTGTTTGTTTTCTAGTCTGAGAAATAATAAAAGTAATTAGAGCTTGAAGAAGAGAAAAAGCTACCTCTTGACTTTTGCTCTGTGAGGGACAGGTTTTGTTTAGGGTTGTTTAGCTGACTGAAAAAATGACTGGGAGCTGTGTACAAAACCACCCCCTTCTAGTGGTCAGTAAACAAAGAGACTGAGCTGGTACTTCCAGAACCTGAGCAGTGCTCCATCTTTTCTATGGGACAAGTGAATAGAAATAATCCCAGTGAAACTGGTACATGCTCACACCTTGTGCTCACCCTTATGATTATCTGAGGAGCAGAAATGCACAGGTCACCAATATTCTGAACCAATAGGTATCAATGGAGTTATTTCAGAAGGGGATGTCCATAGTCCTCATTGAAGAGACTTGAAAAAGCAGAGGTTCTGCCCACCAACTTGTAGGAAAGATTATATACAAAAAGTTGGAAGGAACAAAGAGTTTGTCAGTCTCAGTCACCATGCTCGGCCAGAGGTGAAAAAGCTGAATAAAATGTAGGGGTGATGCTCCTTCAGAGAGGCCTGGGGAGAGCAAAGCAGCTGCCAGGAGCTTTCCCCCATTCAGAAATCCCCAGAAACACCAACTGTTCCTGTTTTGGTATTATTTAATCAGAGAAAAAAAATGCAACTCCCTTTCCTCAAAATAAGGTATTAAAAAGTGCAGTCTCGATGACAATGAGACAACCCTATACTTGTCCTATTCATAACATCTTTCCAAGGTCTGTATGAACCTCTGTGATTCAGAGTCAGTGCTTTCATGAGACAAAGAGCTGCTACTGCTGCATTTTACAGACCACAGAAAGAAAAACTCCAGGGATTTCAAAAGCCATAGACTCGGCAGAGACTCCACAGTTTAATTTGTGAAGTGAGACAGATGACAGATTACAAACTCAATTTTACTTCACAGTCACTAAAGCTATGAATCTAGTGCTGTGACACTTGAATCAGTGATGATTAATGAGTTTCAAGACCTTTAAAAGTGCAAAGAGAAACAGTTCAGAAAGGAAAGGCTTCACCTGGCACAGAAGAGACAAGACCTTGTTGCACGGTGACATGGGCCAGGTATTCTCCAGCACTGAGGTAGGGATGCAGTAAGAGTTACTGTGTTGAATGATATAAGAATTTGAAACATTTCTCTTCCCAGCCATAGTTCACTGCTGTCATTTTAAAGAAAAGTGGACTCCCCTAGGTATCCTAGAGAGCAGTTTTGCATCAAATGTTGCCTGGTGCATGAAAGTGAGTATCCCTTGGAGCAGTGAGCTGAGCAACCTGTCAAGGAAGGACAAATAATTGCTCAATATACATAAAAATAACTCCTGGGATTTTTTTTCCAAAGCCACCAGGATTCAGGCTGGAACTGAAGAGCAAGACAGCCTCCATTTTGACAAATACAGTGCATGTGTTAAGCAAGAAAAAGTGGCTTCAGGAGCACCAAGTCTCAGACCTATGATTCTCAACAACATGAGTCTGATGGGAATTGAGCAGATCCCATATTAGGCATAAAATTACTCTCGTTTTCACCACTAACCTACTATTTTTCAGCCAGTCTGTCCCATTTTGTTAAGCTAGTAAGTAAAATTCATTTTCTTCTTAGTCATCTTGAAAAGAATTCATGTCAGTGGACAGGCAAGAGGGCATTCCCTGAATATGCTCCAAAGCTGTATGTTACATTTGCTAGAGTTGCATGTATGATGTTTCCAGTTAAGAGAAAATATAAAACAACAAGAAATGGACAGGACAGCTGTGGACCTTTGCACACAACTGCAGAAAGAAGAGCTGTGTCCTGGGATATGGCTGATCCCACCTAGTAATTGCAAAGATTTATTGCATCAGACATATTTCAATAAAGAAAAATATTGTTGTCTTGCTTAAATCCATTGTTTTCTTTGTTGAGGTAGTTTTAGTTCCATAGTTTCCACAAGCAGCTCTCTATCCATCAGAAAAAACATCTTGTAAAGCAATTTGCTGGCACTGCCCTTGCTCTTTGAGCTGGTCTTTGTGGGCAGGGACTCCCAGAGATGCATCTAATGGAGAGGGAATGACTGTCCTTCCACACCTCCCCAAGGGCACTGACAGACACCTGATGGACTCCTGACCACACAGGGACCCCCGCACTCTCACTTCCAGTAAAGGGTTCCTGCTGTGTACAAACACACAATAGCACCAGAACATTGCATGTGCCTTTTGCTTAGTTGGAAGGAGAAATAAATCTATGCAAATCAGTTAAAAAAAAAAAAAATAAAAGCAAAACCAAGCTGAAGATAGTGACCATCTAAAATTACATCTTTTCCTGCTTTGTGGAATCTCTATCTCCTTTTCACTAAACCTCAAGTGAGCAAAGAACGAATTTCAGGAGTCCAGCTCTACATTAAAACATCAACAAAAGGCAAGATTTGTACAGTATTTGCATTTTAGTCTCATCTTTCCTATAGTTTCATTTGAAGGAAAGATTCTGTTCATCATCTGCCTATAGATGGGATTGCAAGAAATTAGAATTCAAAACTCCCCAGTATCAGTCAATCCACAGAATTAGGGCTCTCATTGAAAAACTGAATGAAAACAAATTAACAAGCAAAAGAGTATGAACTATTTATTTCTGAGAAAATATCCTACAAAATTGTGTGAGTTAACTACCATTAAACTGTTAACATAAAAATAGGAAAGAATCTGATGAAATATATTCCTGACAATCATTTAAGTCCTGCATTACATTTTAAATGGTTTCAAATGTAGAAAAAATCCAAACCCCACCTATAATGAGCTTATTCTGTTTGCATCTTGTACTTCTACAGTTTATAACTGGATAAGTGTTGATGCATAAAGCTGTAATTCAGCAGTTTTGACCACAATTTTTATGAAAATAAATAAGTAAACACACTGAGATTATACAAACTGAGCATACAGAATTCATCCTAATTCCACTTGGGCAGAGAAATTCAAGTAAATAGAGTCATACCATGAAATTTTCATAAGAAAAGCAAACTAGAAGCAACACCCTCACCTGGTTCTCAGAGCAATTTTCTCCTGGTATTATAATTACTCCTATAAACCCATTGGCTGAAGTTAAAAAAAAGGATGCCTAAAGGCAAAAGTAAAATTAGTACATACAAAAATGTTTCTTCATCATCTAGACTATAATGAGATGGATCTCCAGCTTTCCACTGTGTCACCAAAGCACATTTTAATGTCCAAAAGTTAAGCACTAGGCTCACTGTCCATTCCTTGACTGTGCAATGTAGATTCAGCTTACTAAGGCAGTGACTTTAGAAGAATATACCTTTCCCATCCCAGATACCTGCTTTTATTTACTCTCTGAAGACAGATGTCTACTTTTCTTCATGACACAAAGGAAACCATATAGAAGGCATTCTTAAACCAGCCAGTTGATTTTTACATGGCTCAAATATGTGTGATGAATTGGGTCAGGTAAGTGACACATGCCCAAGTGTCTCTATCACCAGAGGAGTTAGAGACCTAACTGTGTTTGTCATTTTGTCCCATTAGGGTACAATTTAGTGTCCCACAAACCCAACAGAACTGTGCTGTGTTTGGTCAGCATAAAGGAATCAAACCATCACACTGGATACCTATAGCCAGCAGTCATGTTGTGCAAAGATTTGAATTGTGATTTACATCAAATACCAGCATCCAGGTTGCATTTCATCTCTCCTCTCTAACCTTCCACTTGCATGAGGCAGGCTGGCACTGCTCAGTGGTGTTCACACTGGTGAACACCAAAATCAGCTTTCATATATTTGAAGGCTGCCAGTCTCTCCACCTCTGAGATGAGGACTCTATCTCTCACTGCTGGTGTTAGAGATGTCAGCAGTTTTTGCACTCCCAGCCCACTCTTACAGAGTCTCCAAACCAAGTGAAAAAGGATCTCCAGAAGCTCTGAAGTGCCTGGCTGCCCCTTCAGCTCAGGGGTGACATGGAGGCCCCTGAGGGTGCTGGGGATGCTGCTGGTCCCAGGTGATGCAGATGCACTTTGGTTTAGAACTCAAAAGGAAACAGGGCAATGGGAAGAAAAGCTGGAGTCTCAGCATTCTTGCTCCCTCATCTATCAGGCAGCTGGTATCCCCAGGGGAGCACCCAAGTGAGCAGAGAGTGGTCACAACTGCACTTCGGTTTGTGGCAGCGGGACCTATTTCTGAAAGGGAAAGAAAAATGCTTGGTGTTAACATTTAGCTGGAAATAATTGTTCTTACGGCCTCAGTGGAATAAGAACTACATGTGTCATACACAGTCAACTGCTCAGCAACTGAGCAGGGAGCAGTAATTGCCTGCTGTTTTTCAAATTTGGAATGGACTTTGATTTCATGGTTTGCTTTATGACCACATATTAGAGGCATTATTATTGCCACTCCCACGGAAAATGCTATGAATGAGGTAGCAACTCTCTCAGAAAAAAATATTATCTCACTCTTAATATTTTCTTGGGTGGAGAAGGGGTGTAGAAGCTGTTGTTGTCCTGGAGCATGCTGAAAAATGCTTAGGAAGTTTTCAGGGCAGAAAAGGGGAGCACTCAATGCCTGCTACTGAAAGCCTGTTAGGCTGTGTCCTTGAAAATTAACATGCTACAAAGGGAAAATGGGTAGTTATGAAGTGTAGCTCTTCTATGTGACAGAATATTTGTCTTTAATGGATGATTAAAAACTTTTGCCCCACTATTACTGCACTGTATGAGCTGCCATCAGCAGTGACCTATTTGCTGTCATGGCAGAAATGCCTGTTTCAGATGCTGGCCTAAATGCAAATCATTGTTGGCTGGTGCTTCTCTGTTCACAGTGTTATACCCTTAGAAAATAAAAAACTTCTGCCAGAGGGCCTTCCTTGCTTGGCAAGTGGGTTCAGTTGGGTTCCCTCCCCTTACTCGTGGCGGTGTGGGCACAGCCCTCACAAGTGACAGGCACACGAGCCCTGCTTACAGAGAAAGCTCTCTGCAGCTCTCCTGGTGTGCCTAATGCTCACATGAAATGCTGTTACTGCTGGGCTGGGATATGTGTTTTCTTTGTAAGGGGCTGCCAACCACAAGACCTCTGAAATTGTGCCAGAGAATCAGGAGATCTATTTTAAAATGTTACGCTAATTTTCTGTTCTTTCCAGGGGGCTCTCATATCACATTTCCAAGTTTCATCATGCAACCATGAAGGATTGTTTCTTTCCAAATGCATTTGCTGGGGGTGATGGCGTTGAGGACTGAGTGAGTTGGTCAGTCCTGTGCTTCTTTGACCGAGGCTTTACTGGAGACCAAAAATTGCCATAAATTATCACTGCAAACACTGGCAACACTAGTGATGAAAAATGTCAACAAACCTTGCTGTGTTATTAAAGGCACCGATTTGAACATGAAAAGGCTCAAATGTGGAGAAGGAAATGTTTCAGCTCGTCTGGGAGGAGAAGTCCAGTTATTTTGTGATGCTGCTTGTATCCAAAGCACCTCCTGATGCACAGGCGGCACAGCTGCATCAAGGACAGTGGCCCTGGAGAAAGATCCAGGGAAGAGGTTACACACATGGCTTTATAATGCCAAGATTATAAACCTGATACAGCAGCTGTGCAACCCACCTCCCACCAGGTTTTCACACTGAGCAGTGAAAAGTCAAACCTGCATCCCCCAAAGGACACCTGCCCACCTGCAATCCCATCCATGACTAGTCACTGTCATTACTCAAGTGGCATCAGCAGCATCAGCTTTTCCCTTTGAAGCTGTATAAATGTTTGTACTGTTTGAGAAGAAATGATTGATGCTACTTTTAAAGCCCTTTCCTCCTCTCACTGCCCCAGTGAGATCAAAGTTTTTAGTCCGCTGCTTTCTTGAGGTGTATTTCATAACAGTGATGAACACAAAGCAAAAGAAGCACGATAGAGTCCTTTATTTAAACCTTCCAGATGAACTGGTCCCATATTAATAGATGGGAGCCCTGTTGAAGAATCTTTGTCACTTTATAAAAAAATCTAAGTATAATAGCATTATACACTTATTTGGATCACTTATCCTTTTCAGGAAGAGGAAGATCCTGTGTGAAGTTCTACCTGTAGCACCCATCAGCGTTCAACCCCCCCAGAGCATCGTTTGCACAGGGGTTGAGAGTGTGTAGGGTGGCAGGGGGTGTGGGAGGGCAGGTAGGAAGATGGGCACCAATGAGGGGGCTGGATGCAGGGAAAGGGGAGGACATGAGAAGGGACACGGCAGAAAGCAAGAGGGAGGTGAGTGAGCTGGGAAGTGACAGTTTAGATGCCCTTCCTCCTGCAGAGCAGAGGGAAGGAAGGGAGGCCACAACAAAAATGCGGTGAGGTGGCAGCTTTGATCAGCTTTTGAGACTTCTCTCATGCAGGGCACCACACTTCCAGCAGCTCTGCAAGGCTGAAAGCTGCTGTGCTATCACAAGGGCCGTGCAAAGGGCTGCACCCTTCTGCTAGGAGCCAGCATGAGTTGTTACCCTGTCCTTGGGTACAAAACAAGGCAAGCTAGTTCAACTATTGCAGTATCACACTGCACATGGGCTTGACTCTGATCCCACAGATAAATGCTCTGCCTGCAAACATCTCATTAAAAAAACAAAAGCTTCCATTAAAAGAAAAAATAACCAAACCCAAAACATGAAGACTTATCAAAACACAAGCAGTGACACTACACTGGAAAATATTTTGCAAACACACACACACAGTGTATTTTCAGAGTATTCACTAATTCTCCCACCTGCACACAGGACTGTCCCTGAGATGTAAGCAAGAATAATGGTCCAGAACTGCTAGGAAGGGAACCACCACATGTACCACATCTGCCCTGGGCTGCTCCTGGGAGGGTGACTGGGTCAGCATGCACACCAACTCGTCTCTGGTGGCCAAACATGCTCCCTGTAGCCTGCCTGGCCATGGGCTGCAGCGCTGCAGCAGCAGCTCTGGGGGGAGAGGAGCCTTGCATGGGAGCACGGCAGGAGAGCAGCTCTTGCACCACTCTCCTAGATCACACTTGTTCAGCCAGCCAAAGAAGCCAGACATCAGCTGTCCACAGGCATGACCCCACCCAGACAAGGGCACGTTAGAGAACATCAGAAAAGCCACTATTCCACAGGAAAATTCCCTTCAGGCATTTATTGTTTCTGATTTTGATTGCCGAATTTCGCTTCGAAAAGTTGCTCACTGCCCATACTGTCAGCTCAGCCTGAGCAGTGTTCCCAGGCCAGCACCACAGGGCGTGCCTGAAATGTTTTCCTATCTCAGATAAACAGGACCCCTGCAGTGCCACAGGAGTCAGGAATTGAATGCAGCAGGGACTGGAACTCAAAAAGATCATTGCTCTGTGTGGCGTAGATGAGGTTGGGAAACCAAATATCTGTTGCTCATGCATAACATGAACAGCACAGTTGTTTCCATGCTACTTTCATGTTACTATTTCAAGCAGGGCCTGATTAATCACTTTGTTATTCTGATTTTACCTTTCTATGCCAACAATCTCATCAATGTGTAACTGGCATGGACCACATCATCACCAATTGGTTTAAAACAGTGAAAATCCAGATAATTTAGTAACATGTATAGCTTGCTGACTGAATGAGCAAATCTAAGGAAGAACACAAGTATAAAAATGAGTAGACTCTACGGATCTTATTCTAATTTCCTCAATAATAAGTAACAGTTTTCTCTGTAATTCATTAAAGATTTCATAATCAATAAAATAAAATAAAATTTACCTGAATCTATTTAATTTACAAGTATGAAATAGACTCTTCCTAAAGTTTAAGCTTATGGTTTGATACTGCTGTTATTATTCAGCACATAAGGTTGGTCTTTAGAGAAAGTCTAGTGTATAAATGAATATGAATATATAATTTCTTATATCATTCCTGTGCAATTTTCCTTAATATAAAAAAATATATATTGTCTTTCATTTTAAAGATACTTTTGCATCTATGTAAAAGCTTGGCCCAAGAATAAAAGTAAAGGACAAAGAATTAAAAACCAAGTTCTTCGATATACCTTTTTTTAGTATTACACACATTAAATTTTTTTGGGTTGCAAATCTGCATTTATGCATTTGTGCTGAGACAAACCTGACCTCTCCGGTACAAGCAGAGATCTCAAACCTCATCCTCACTACCTAACCTCAACTCCCATCAGAGGTGATTTGCTGCCTGCATTCGTCAGCACACTCCATGGAACACTCCTGGGTCTACTGCTGTCTGACACAAGGGAACTGACAGATTCTCGCTGAATTCAAAGCTTTAGGTAATGAAAAAAGCTACCATTATTTCTAAGGCATCTTTTGCTTGTTCATTCACCCTAAACTCTATTTTGCACTAAATGGCAAGCTCAAGATGATTGCTTCCTGATGCAGTAGGTGAAAAATCTGGAGGTTCAGGATGGATTATTTTTCTTATCATTATCACTGTTAAGTTCACTACTATATTCTAGCACTTGAAGAATGTCCCTATGTCATGAAATGGAAGCAAGCTCAGTTATTCCCAGTTTTCTAGTGCCACCAGCCTGGAATAGCACAGCCTTGTGCAATAGTCTGAGTGGGTTTTCCCTGAAACAAATTCTAAGGGGCACCTTCTCTCTGCAGGAACAGTTGGCCCACAGGGCAGCCAGGTGGGACCAGCTCCACTGGCCTCTTGTTTTCAGCATTCTTCACCCAAACGTCTGCTCCAAAGTCCATCAGCAGCTTCACCAGCTCCACACTGCAACTCCTGGCAGCCGTGTGCAGAGGGGAGTCCAGGCCCCTGCCACTGTTCACATTTGCTCCTGAACAATAGAAGGGGCAAAGAGCAATGAAAAGAACCATGACTACACAGCAGCCTTTCTTCACTCACTGCACTAGCTGCTCCTTCTCTGAATAACACACAAGTGCTGTAGCCTGCACCCAGAGCCGGACTCCCTCACCATGGGCTTGATGAATTTGCACTGGCACAACTCTCACTGGCTGAGGAGTGGGGCTGTGACTCAGAAAATGATCCCAGAGGAATGGTGCATGAGGGAGTCCTTCACCCACAGCCCAGCCCAAGGATATCTGGAAGCAAGACAAAGACGTAGTTCTGCCTATGGCCCACCTCTGCTTCCCATCCCTTAAAATAAATGCAGGATTTCAATGTGCTCTGTACTGGAGGCTTAAGCTGGTGGGATTTCCAAGTGCCAAAGTATCTGTTGGGGAAAAAATGCGAGGATGGAAAACTTCTAGAGGTCCTTGGTAGAAGAGGGCATAAACACCCCTGATGAGAGTTCCCCCATTCATTACTCTGGATTAATGGCTCCTAAAACACTCTAAGAAAGGTGAGCTGCAGAACTAATTTAAAACTATAATGTTTTTATAGTACACATTCCCATACACAGGAGGCAGCAGAAAAAAAATTAGAAGAAAAAAGAAAATAGTTGCCAAACATTTAATTTTGATTAAATTTAAAACATTTAAATTAATTTGTATTTGACTTCTTCTCAAAAAAGGTCACTGTACTAAACAGTGACTTACCTAAATTGTGATATATATGATTTTTGCTTGTTTTTTCTAAAGTAACTTTGTTGGACCATCATTTTTGTACCAGCAATGTGGCTCCTTTAGGTTATATGGCCCCTTTGGCTAGAAGACCTGTACTACTGTAGATAATAAGAAATGGTTTTGTCTAATCATCCAAGCATTTAGTCTTACAGCTAGATTTGTGTGATGTAAAGGATATGGTGCTGAACCTTCTGTGTTGGAAATGTCTCAAATTTTTTATGAGCTCATTGGAAATTAAAACATGTTTGCAGAAATACTATGTAAAAGTCAATTTTACTGTGACTGAGTCAATTGTTTTGGATAAAGAAGAGGTTAAGAAAACCTAAAAAATGAAATTTCTTCCTGTCCATTTCAAATAACCACAGCATCACATGCACAGACACTGGAAAGGATAGCTTGTTCCAGGCACAACAAGCCATGTGAGATCCAGGATCACCCATCATTTTGTTGGGAGCTATCAAGCTGAATTCCTGATAACCCTGCTACCACATTTAACCAGGGCTGCTATTAGGTGTGAAACATCTCCTGGTCCCAAAGCAGGAGCTCCTCTAAATCTCTGACATAAAGATAATCCAAAGATAGATGTTGCAGGAAAAGAAAGTACACCATTCTTTGCTTTTACCTGACTCAAGCAGCTTCTTGGCACAGTTCAGTTGCTGGTTCTCACATGCTACATAAAGTGGAGTACCCAGGTGCTTGATGTTGTGATCTATATTTACTCCACAGGACGCAAGGAGTTCGACACATTGCACATGACCTTAAAAGGGATAAAGCAAGAGTCAACTCACAGAGATCAGGCTTTTTTTTTTTTTTTTTTAGCAAATCCTCTGTTACAGCAGTGTAGTTTGGCAAAGATTCAATGTTTTGTCAAGAGGTGGTAGTGTAATACTTTCATCCACTCCAATGGATCCAGCCAGCAAAACAGGAGCTGAAAAGCCAAATTCAGCAAAACAGGCTAAAGCCTCGCAGGCTAAAGCCCTCACATTTTATCTGACTCATTTCAGATGTCTACTGAAGATGAGATTAATCACTCCATGCTTCTCTCCTTTTGAAAATAGCCAGACATCTCCCTCAAATGACCACTTTGTAGGCAGCTGACTTGGACAATGCATTCCAGGTGAACTCAGAGGATCTGACAGCTGAGCTGACCTGCCCTTGATGAACAACAGGGGTGGGAAGAACTGCACCCCTTCTGATGAGACCAATTAGCAAGGCATTTTACATGACCAAAACCAAGAAAATTATCTGCTTTATCTCTCTTCTCCACTTCAACACGCTGCTAGCAACATGGAAAGGAGAGCTGGTGCCTGTGGGGTTACCTCTCTTAGCAGCTTCGTGGATGGGGGATGCCAGGTCACAGGGTGGGTGTAGGCTGGCTCCATGCTCCAGCAGTAAATTCAAGCAAGCCACACTGCCACTGACACAAGTGTTGAACAGTGGTGTGTGCCAGTCAACAGTCACTCCATTCACCTGGGGGAAAATAACACAATCCAGCAAGATTTTTGTCTTCTCAGTATTTCAGAATTGATGACAACTAGCCAGTTTCTCAGCAGAAAATAGGGTTTTCGATATTTTTTATATTTAATTCCATGCTAAAAGTCCCCAGTGCTCCTGAAGACTACAATTTTTAATTAAAATGATCATTAAAAAAGTATTTTATTTAATTGCCCCCAAGTCTCTCCTACTGAAAAAAAAGAATAAAATAAAATCATCAGGACCTCTCCAGGGTCTCTCAGAAGTTACCAAGCTAAACGTATGACCATTTCTCAGTTATCTTAGCTGAAACATACCTATCCATAGCCCTCTCCTTAAACAGTCCATTTTTGGCTGAAAGTGTGCAACCCTTCCTTTATTTTTTTTTTTTCAGTTTTAAACTGAAAGGTAATATTTGGTAAGGTAATGTAGGTATGAATTAATTTTCTTATTCACTCTAATTTTGATGTTAGCTTGAAAAGTAGTGGCCATGAGACACCATTTTACTTGCATCTTGTTTCCATTTTCTTCCCATTTTTTGTCAGTCGATCCTAACATTCTTATGCCTCTACTTAAGACTCTGCATATTGATACCAATAAGATTAATGTGTGTATAAAATAAAACACACCCTTAACTGCTGCAGGATTATAAACACTTTGCAAGATGAACTTCCCCCTGTTATTGTGAAAGATGAGAACATTGCATCCTCATCTAAAGAACAATAACTGTTGCTTATATCTGTGCTTTTTGGATTGCTTTATTAGAAAGTGCATTTCATAAATACCTTAAGCAGAGCTAAGTACAGAGTGTAAATCACAGAGATACTGTGCCATGGCATCACGTAGCATTGAAGTGTGGTAGTACAACATACTAACATTAGAGACAGTGGTCTGTCCATCACATACTCACCTGAGCACCATGTTTTAACAGGACACTGGCACAGGCAGCATGACCCCCTAGGCAGGCCTCATGGAGAGGAGACACCTGGTCTGCTGTAACAAGATTGACATCATTTCCCTGATAAGATAATGGAAAATATCATTACAACCAACTACTAAAACCCCCTTAGAAAAACCAACAATAATAAGAAAAAAACTTTAAAAGCTTTATGTAACTAGACTTCCCTCAACTGCCTGGAGCTATTCATCTCAAAAAGTGAGCAGATGAAGGGGATGAAGAGGCTGTGATGTTTTGGCTGAAGGGGATACTGGCACAGCGTACCCAAGGCCATGCCTTGTACACACTGAAAACCAGCACAGAAAGCTTAGTGGACTGTCCAGTGGGACAATATATCCTGTTAGGAACTCAGAGTGATTTGCTTTCTACTACACTATAGATAGCAAAATCTGAAACAAGAGAAAATTATGAAAAGTTGCTGCTAGAGTTCTTGGCAGGGTCACGACTGCTGCCTCTTTCTACCACTGCTCAAGCCTTCCAACCTTCTGCCCACTGAGTCTGTGGTTGTTTGACTGGGTTGAACCCTGAAATGGCTCTTGAAGTATTTTCTGCTCTTTGCCTCGAGGCAACCAGCAAAGGAAAGAAATGCATGAGAAACATTGGTTGGATTCCACAAGATCTTTTGTTTCTAGCAATCCTGGTGCTCCTGAAGACTAAACTGGAAGAGTCTCCAATGCCCCTCCCCTTTCCATCAACTCCTTCACAAGTTAAACCCCGGGATTTTGAAGAAACAAAGTGGCAAGGTTCAGAAATCACTTCTACCTATCTCTGACCTTCTGGAGCGGGACCAGGGCCCTGGGATACGCTCAGGCACTTCAGAAACAAATGTCTGGGTGACTGAATTGAAGCCTCAACCAGACCCATGACTGGGTCCAGAGCTGGCCTAGAGCTGGGGCACCAAAAACTGCTCACAGCCACACACAGGAGCTGCAGAGGAGCTGGCCTCAGCCATCCAGAGATCCCAGTGATCAGGGACCCATTACCTCTGTCACAGCTAATGTATCACACAGGATTGTTCAGTACATCCTCAAATTAGTGCACACAGCTTGTGCTGGGCAAGGAACTGATCGTAGGAAAAAAAAGCCTGTTGTATGCAGATTTCACTGTGGCCTGGTTAACACGATTTTCTTACCCTGGAAGTTTCACAGTAAAGCACAGACTGCATTCATCCACTGAACAAACCCTGCAGAGACCACATGAACCCAGTGGAGAGGTACCTGTTCAATGAGCTTCTTCAGAGAAAGCAGACGCCCATGGATAGAGGCCTCATGTAAAGGAGACCAGTCTGAAACAAAGTCTGTATAAAAACAAAGACAGGAAAAAGACTAAAAACTCTATTTCACTAGCATACTTTACTTCAACTGCATGACCTCCCTTCTACTTTATTTGAGCTGCCAAGATTTCTTTGGAGCAGATGCTGTGAGGGAGACAGACAAGAAGATGGTTTCTCTGGGTGCATTTTTAACTCATCCCGTGTTTGCACGGTGCAGCTGCGTTTCCCTTCAGAAGACAGGAGAGGGATCTGCAGAACATCACCTGGCTCTGACTGAGCTTGTCTCTCTCTCTGAATTCTTTCCAGGGCCTTTTTTTTTTTCCATAAACTTATTACATTTTACCAATTATCTCAAAAGGAATACGTTTTGAAGAGGGTTTGGCTGATCAGCCATTTACCCCTGCTCAGAGCTGGACTAGAGTCAACAACACTTGGCAAGAGAAGGGACCAAAGTACAAAGGGGGCAAATTGTGCTACCTGTTGATTCTGTCTTTCAGTTTTCAGTGTTTGCTATGAGTGGTGCATTTTAAGTAATAGCTGTGTTCTCTGCATTGTTGAAACCACAAAGTGAGGTACAGCATGTATGTACTGTGTAAATATTAGTAGAGGGAGATCTTCAGTATTACAGATTTTATAGCCCAGAGCCAACTGACAGCAATAATCCCTCTGGGAGTAATAATCCCTCTATTTACATCCCAGCATTCAAAACCCAGTGTCTGCTCTATGTCAATGTCCCAGGTTCCCCCTGGGAAGGAAGGGAAGCTTTTACAGAGGGCACTTCACACAGCTTCCTGTGGAAAGACATTTTGCTGTTCTCTGGAGATGTCCCGCTCTCCTTCCACTAAATACAGAGAATACTCCAGTGACCAAGTTGCTGGCTGAGTTGCTGAGGTTCTCAGGAACTATAATACAGCACATGAATGAGATGGAATCTGTAACAGCAGGAAGTCTGCCTTCAGCAAAAAACCCTAATGAGCCACTGTAATTCTTGAAAAGAATGTTTACACATAAGCTGATGATCATAAGGTTTTAAATGAAAAGAAGATATATTTAGACCAGACATAAAAATGTGGTGGTGAAATAATGGAACAGGTTGCTTAGAGAGGTGGTGGATGTCCCATTTGTGGAAAGATTCAAGGTCAAGTTGGATGGGGCTCTGAGCAACCTGGTCTAGTGAAAGGTGTTCCTGCTCATTGCAGGGGTGTTGGACTAGACAGCCTTTAAAGGTCCCTTCCAATCTCCACCTGGCTATGAGTCTATGAATTAGCTTTCAAAGAAATTTGTATTCTTTGTTATTAGCATTATTTGAGCTCTGCCTGCCTCCTTCTATGTTCCACGGGCTGTGTCCCACAACAGTTACACAGTTTCATTAGGTTCCCAAACATCCTTCAGCTTTAGCAAATGGACAGCCAATTCTGGAAGCTGTGGTTCTCATTCATAAGGACAGCAAAACTGGGCTGCAATTGTTAGAGCACAGAATTATTAACTGACTAAAACAGCTTTGCTCTAAGTGATGTGTGTCAAATTGATGCTTATCTGACTCTGCTGCTGCTCTTGCTGATCCTGCCTGTGTTACAGTCAGTTGTGTTTCCAGGGTATGTAAAAAGCTTTTCCCCACTTAGAAACTAATGCCATTGCCCAAACTGCATGAGCTGTAAGGGAAGTATGGTTATAGAAATTCTATAAATCTAGATTGAAGTACAAGTTTTTTGAGCTGCAACTTGAACTTTGTTTGGCCACACAAATATTGGTAGGAGTTTGGTAGGAGTTTGTGCCTGTGCCAACCTGAGTATTGTACCAACTTATCATATCATCATGTCAGAATTCTGGTTACTAAGAGGGACATATCCACGTGCAGATTTTATCCATTCAGTCCTTGCTTGAGAAAAGACAGGTTTCTATTGAAACTCTAAAAAGAGCCAGACCAGCCATCTGTGGACTGGCCATTAGCTTGCTATTTTCCAAGTCTTAACGATGAATTAAAAGATTGACCATATAAGCATTAAAAATAAAATGTCAGTGAAAAATAAAGGAGGTATGTGCTAACACATAATCTATCTGGGAGTTCTGAAAGAAACTGAGTTTTATTCTAGGTGGAAGTGGAGTCCTATGGAGCCCCATGGAGTCCATCACACCAGCCTTGGATACCTTGGGAAGAGGAGTACTAAGGGCCTGACTGATGACTAATTGCAATGGCATAATTCCACAGCTGGTGCCATGAACTGCACAGCCCCAGGGTGATGTTTCTCCTGCCCTATCTCCATCTATAGCAAACACCTCTAACCTGAAGCAATGCCAAGGAGGCAAGCCCCCTGAAAAGGGTAGCAAATTTCCCCAGTTTCTTGACCCAAGGCATCACCTTCTGGCAAACAACAATATTTCTATTTTCTGCAAATGTCAATTCCAGCTGACCACAGGCTTTCAAAATCCTGAACTAGTGACTTTCATGAATGTGCCCAAAACACTCTGCCCACCAGAGCTGCATATGGAGGAGCAAGGCCAATGTATGTGGGGGACAGAGCTGTTCAGCGTATGTACCACCACTGCAACAAGGACTCCTGATTGTCAAAAATTTGTACAACTGCTCTTTCACAAAGAAACAAGATAATTTGTCCAAATTTGAAATTTACCCACACTTTAGTCCACAGGGAGGCTGAGTCAGACCCCAGTAGTTCATCATCTAGACATCCAAATCCCACAGGCTTTCAGTGGCTTTGGGTCACCTAGCTCCCCTTCCAGTGCAGAAAACTCCAGCCAGCCCAGAGGTTACATTAAACTTCTGGTCATATTTGATTGCACTGCCATCACTCAGGCACGTGACACTGGCAGGGTGGTGTTTACAGAGGGAGTCTTACAGCATTAACCATGCACCCATGCAAATTCTGACTGCTCCCCGTGCACAACAGAGCTCTCACAGGACCATTCTGGAGCACTGGTTGTTGTGGTGATGGCTGAGCTACTTTTTCCAACCTCTGACCGTGTGAGGGCATTGCACCCTCCGTGCAATGCCCTCCCCAGGCTGGTTTCCTTCCATGCCTCTCACGCACAGCCCAGCTTGAAAGGGGCTCTCAAGTCCTTCCAGTGAAGGTATGCTCTTGCATTCATATTTCCAGATACAAAATCCCAAGGCATCATATAGAACAGTATTACAAATGGTATTTCTCATACTCAAAGGCTGTCCCTTAAACTTTGTGATCTATGTAGCCTAAGCCAAATACATTCCCATTGGAAATTGCCAGCAGAGCTTCTTGACTCCGCTAAGGAACAGGCAGACACAAAAGGAATGGACAAAACTTTGATTTTCAAAGGACCAAATGATCTGTGTTCAGCACTGTGCCATGTGGGATTCCCTCCTTCCACCCTCCATTTTGCTGGAGCTCATCTCCAGTGTGGACTGGTTCCATTTCACACCGTTAATAATATCGCTGTGCCTTCCCCCTCACCCCAGCCTCAGGCTGTACCTACGTGGCACACATGAGGACAGGCAGACTACACTGCAGATAGACTGGTCAGCCTTGCATTTTGGTTTTGTGGTCTTAATTTTCAACTTGGTATTAATGGAAACATCCTGAAGAGCCCAGAAAAGGAGCAAGGACAGCGTAAAGTCACATTCTCTGAATTTACCTCATTCCATCTGCACTCACCATTAGATGAAGGAGTAACTTCACAGAAACAGAGCTGCCTTGAACACATCCAGCTAAGGATATGAAGTAAAACTACTTATCTTTTTTTACCATGCCATATTTTCAATGGCTCTGAGCAATGACCAGAGTGAGGCCATTTGTCTAAGTGCTCACTATTATGCGCCCACAACAGCATTGGTCACAACAATGCCATTGCAGAAGAACCCAGTAGGCTCAACCTAAACAACACTTAGGTCTGTTCATCTTAAAGACAAGGGGAAAGGATAAAAGATAAAGGAAAAAAAAAAGGAAAAAAGAAGAAGAAAGAGAAGACAAAAACGAAAAGCAAAAATTTAACTAATTGAAAGAAAATAGGAAAGAAAGAAGGAAAGGATAAGGAGGAAGGAAATTAAAAGAGAAAAAAGAAGAAGAAGAAGAAGAAGAAGAAGGAGAAAAGAAAAAGAAAAAAGAAAAAGAAAAAAGAAAAAGAAAAAGAAAAAGAAAAAGAAAAAGAAAAAGAAAAAGAAAAAGAAAAAGAAAAAGAAAAAGAAAAAGAAAAAGAAAAAGAAAAAAAAGAAAAAGAAAAAGAAAAAGGAATCGAGCCACTGCTGAGCTTCCTGCTGGCACTAATTTAAGTCAAACATGCCACATTTCAACTTATTTTTCAGTGTGCTGCGGTCCAAATACTGCATTTGTTTCTGCTTGCATAAAATGCAGTACAAAATCAACCACTCTTTTCTATGACACGAAAGAAAAACGACCAAAATTTCAGTATCAAACAGAAATAGCTTTCTAAAATGCCCTCAGAAGTACAAAGGCATGGGGGTGTTTTGTGGGGCCGGCTGAGGAGCTGTCCTGAAGCAGGACACGGGGAGCAGCCCCAGTGCCGCTGCCCCTCGCTGCCTGGGGCAGGGTGTCACTTACCCCGCATCAGCGGGCTCGACGATGCCTGGCCTCCAGCTCCTTGCAATTTGCTGGCATTTTGATTTGTTCTCTCATCATCCATCTCAGCCCTGTCTGCCCCGCCGCTGTTTTTTCACTCTGTGGTTGGTTTCCAGAGTTCAAATTCCATCGTCCCCGGTGAGCCCCCAGCGGCAGCAGCGATCCCTGGCACAGGCTCCGCATGCATGAGCCGAGCAGCCCTTGCAGCGGCCCGGGGCGCGCTGCCGGCAGCTCTCTGTGCAAAACTCCAGTACCTGGCTTGGGATTTAATAAAACAGCTCCCGGGCTGCCCCGCTCGGCAGCCAGCGATCCAGCCAAGCGAGAGATGTGCCTGATGTCACATCCTCTCCAACGCGACACCCAATCGGGGCGCCCGCCGTTCATTTTTATCAGGAAGGAAATCCTTACTTTGCCAAAAATACGAGACAGAAAGAGCCAGTTCAACTAGTTGAGCAAACTCTGCCCGCAGGGGATGCGCGGAGAGAGCCGGCAGACCACGAGCAGGCACGGCTCTGCCCCGCTCCGCAATCGGGGCTCTGCCCGGTTCTGCCCCGCTCCGCTCCGGGGCTCTGCCCGGCTCTGCCCCGCTCCGCAATCGGGGCTCTGCCCTGCTCTGCCCCGGTCTGCAATCGGGGCTCTGCCCGGCTCTGCCCCGCTCCGCTCCGGGGCTCTGCCCGGCTCTGCCCCGCTCTGCAATCGGGGCTCTGCCCGGCTCTGCCCCGCTCCGCTCCGCGGCTCTGCCCCGCTGCCAGTCCCGGACCTCTGCGGACCGTGGGGAGCAGAGTGCAGCGGGGCTCCTGTCCCTCCACCCTGCTCGGCTGAGTCCACTGAGTCATAGTCACACCAGCAGTTTTGTACCAAAACAGCGTCCTTTTATTTTAAGCAATTTCGCAGCCTAAACAAACCATCACAAACCAAACACCATTAAAAAAAAAAAAAAAAAAAAAAAGTCTTCATTATTTTTTCAGGAGGACCTCTGCCTCATTTCTCTGGGTCTGTTTTGCAAAAGTTCTGTTCTCACCGATCATCTCTATTTGCACTATTTTCCTTCCCGATTTAGTATAATTTACATGTATAAAATCCTTTTTCTGTCACTGAATATTTGCCCATTTGTGTACAAGTAGGCAGAACTTCCATGCAAATTCTAAACCATGTAATGTTTTTTCTTTTCTGTATGGCTACTAGAGCAAAATTTGTGTTTGTGTACTTGGGGATTTGAAGTTATTAATACTAGTTTGAGTCTGTTCCTAATTCAGCTTAGCCTAAGAAACTTGGTTTTAATTTTATTTATCACTGTAATGTATGCAAGAAATCTGGAATATTATTTAGGATTTCTTTGTCCATATCTTTACAAATAATAATTTATATTAGAAGATGGAAACAGCAGCTGAACATCATCCACAAACTTTGCCGGCAGGAAATCTGTGACAGCAACCTGGGCACAGGTGAGGACAGGGCCAGCCCTTTCCATGGCTTTCCCTGCTGAATGCAGCGTGGCCTCCCATGCTGGATGCAAGCTGACACTTTGCCTGGAAATTACATTTGTGTCTTAGCCATTCCCATACTAAAACTGTTGCGGGAAAAATGTGTAAACAGAGAAAGTGGTGCATGTAGGTATGGTTTCTGAGGATTAACATGTAAAAGGAATGAAAGAACAATTTTTCCCCTTTAGTGTTGCTTGAATTTAGAGGTTAGGTTGCCACTTCTCATGTATGATCATCTCTCTAGCAGATCTAGTATTACCAACCATTTCAACAATCCCACCACCAAAAGGAATCAGCGTTTGCATCCAAATGTGCAAGCTCAGAGCTGCGTTGTTATCTTCTGTGATGACCAAGAAGATAAATGCAGTAATGACCAGCAAGATCCAGTGCCTCAGGAAGTCTGCACATGAGATGAATTTGAATGGTGCAGTTGACATTCCTTGAGGACAGGATGCAATCACTGAGAACCTGGACAAACTTGAGGAGTGGGCCCACAAGCACCTCATGAGGTTCAACAAGTCCAAGTGCAAGGTGCTGCACCTGAGTCAGGGCGATCCCAGACGTGAGCACAGACTGGGAGAAGAAGCCCCTGAGAGCAGCCCTGCAGAGAAGGACTTGGGGGTTCTTGTGGAGGAAAAGCTGGACACGAGCCAGCGGTGTGGGCTTGCAGCCCAGGAGGCCCATGGCACCCTGGGCTGCATCAAAGTAGCTCAGCCAGCAGGTCTGGGAGGGGATTCTCCCACTCTGCCCTCATGAGAGCCCACCAGGAATGCTGCATCCAGCTGTGGGGTCCAGCACCAGAAAAACATGGACTTGTTAGAGCAGGTCCAAAGGAGGACCACAAAGATGGTCAGAGAGCTGAAGCACCTCTTGCATGAATATAGGCTGAGAGAGCTGGACTTGGTCAGCCTGGAGAAGAGGAGGCTTTGGGGAAGCCTTACCGTGGCCTTCCAGTACCTTAGGGTGCTTATAAAAGGGAGGGAGAGGGACTTTTTATTTGGGCAGATAGTGACAGGACAAGGGGCAGCGATTTTAAATTGAAAGAGGGCAGGTTTAGATTAGGTGTTAGGAAGAAATTCTTTACTCAGAGACTTGTGAGGCACTGGAAATGTTGCCCTGGGAGGCTGTGACTGCCCCATACCTGGAAGTGGTGAAGGCCAGATTAGATGGTACTCTGAACAACCTGATCTAGAGAATGGCATCCCTGCTCATGGCAGGGGCTTGGGACTAGATGAACTTTAAGATCCCTTTCAACCCAATCCAGTCTGTCATGGCACCTGTGCTCCTCTGAGTTACATTAAAATGCCCTTAATGCTGATATGCAGCCAGATTACAGCAGAGAGTAGCTAGAAAACACACGGATCCTGAGTTTGATGAACATAAATTATCTCTTGAGCTCTTGCTTCAGCTAGAAATTCAGACATACCTGCAGAGGCAGTGTGTGGCTTTGACCTGCTGTTCACCATAATATTATTTTACCATCTAGAGCCACTTACTTCTTAAGCATCATTTTGATGTGAATGGCATCATCAAGCTAAATTAAACTCCCCAAATAATACATCCCAAAACCAGGGGATTCCTATAGGTTGTTCTCAGCCGTGCTAAGAGCTGGAATATGCAAGAAGGCTTTGATTCATTTAATCTCCTTTGTTTCTGATCTTTTTTGGAAGCAAGCAGAAAATTCTCTAGTAAAAAGGGAACATGTTTTAACATCAACCTGGATCCCAAGATAAACAAGACAGAACTTCAAATACAGATTAGAAACAGCTTACACAACACAGAGACACACTGGAGCTTTTAAGCATTCCAATACTATTTTCCATTTAAATAGCAAATACACCCCCAAGTTCTACATAAATAGGCCTAGCTACAGAAATTACTTTATCCTTTTTAAAGTGCAGTCATCCTTGGTAGATAGAAGTGCACAGTAAAGTGGAATCTACAACACTTAATATTACTTTTTTTCTGTTTACAGCATGTCTTAGAAAAGGAATAATTTTTTTTTCCTCCTTCAAAAATCAATTTTTTTTGTAATTCAATGGACTGTTCTGCTATCTTGGTTCTTTTTTTTTTCCACTTGCTAATCAGTTTTTTAAATTGTGCAGATAAATTTTATAAGAGTTTTATTATTATTAGCACAAGTACTGCTACAAAAGTGAAAATGCACTGCTGGTAAATCTGTCTTGGTATGAAAATCCAGCACTGGTTTCCGAGGATGCAAATGACAGAATTACAGAAAATGTTCAGAAAATTGGACACAAAGCATAAGATTTGTTCAATTTAACTTCAGAATCAGGGTGAGAAATCCTAGCTTTCCCTTAGCACTAATGAAGACATACAGGCATTTTCAAACCATGATTTGTGTCACCTGCTTTAGATGTCTGCTCTGGGGGAACACATTTTAGAGTCAGTCTTCACCGACTGTAAAAGGGATCCCTAAAACATGAGCTGAGAATTAGGTGTGTATGTGTAAACAGCTGAAACCCACTTTAAAATATGGCTGAATTGACAGCCAAGGCTCCCAGCTGTGACACCCTGAGCGCTGTCACATGCCTTGTCCTGCACAGCCTCTGGGTGCTGCAGCTCAAGGTAAAACATCCTCAGTCCAGGCAAAGGCCAGCATTGCCCAATGCCTGAACCACAGAGCCTCAACTTTGGTGTCTGTATCTCAGAGAGCAGGGTTTTGACAGACAGTTCAGACAGATTTATCTGCATTGATCCAAGCTTTTGCTCCCTGCCTGGCTCCCGACTCAGCAGAGATTACCCAGCACAAGGGACGGCAGCACTGGCCACAAACTGATGCCATAGCTGTCTCAGGACATGGTCCATTGTGTCAGCTCAAAACCCTGTAAAAGCAGCTTTCTTCTCCAGCCTGTAAACTCGAGCCCTGAGACCCTAGCACATTCCACATCCTCCTCTAATGCAGTAATTTGCAGACAGCAAGCAAGGCAAACATCTGGGACAGCCATGTTTTAAATCACAGCAGTAAAATCTGCCAGAGCTTGCCTGCAGGAGTACTAAAGCACTGCTGTCATTTTCAGAGGTACCTGGGTTTTCTTTGAAAAGCTGCTGTGAAATCCTTGAGCTGACAAAGTGGAAAAGTTCTCCCTTGGAGAAATTAATAATACTGTCCAGTTCTTGTATCCCTAATTTCCTTTCCTCAAATCAAGTCTCTCCTCCAGAGGCTTTCCTTCTTTTACAGTTTTTCTGACATGAAATGTTTTCATTTTCCTTCCTCTCACCCTCACAGAAACTTCCCTTTGCAAACATCCCATCAGCCTGGCTGGGGACCAGGCACACTTCTGCAAGTAACTGTTCCCTTCTGCAAGACGGCAAATTTACTTAGCAAGAGAGACTCTAAATTAAAACAAACAAAAAAACCCTGAAGAAAGCCTCAAACACATCTTGGTTGCATCCTGCCCACACCAGTAGCACCTGGATCTATGCTTTAATTCATTGCAGATGTGCAGAGGCACCAAGATTTCCGAAGGAGCAGGACAAACTTTGCATGAGAGCTTGCATACAAGGTTAATGTATTTTCATTGTGTCAACAAGAGGATTAGAGGCATTTTCCCCACAGAGAGAAAAGCAACAACAATCCATTTTTCACCACCTGGTGCCAGTTGTCTCTCAGTGAACATCTGTGTAAGCATCTTTATATGTTACAAAATATGTCTTGACATTGCTTTCTGAACTGGATTTAAGACGTGTATGTAGTCCTGCTCAGGCAAAAAGAATCCAAACCCTGAAAGTTGGTGGGTTTAAATTTGGTTTGAGTTTTGGGTTTTTTTTTTTTTCTGTTGTTTTTGTTTGTTTGTTTGTTTGCTTTGGGTTTTTTGGGGGGGTGGTTGTTTTTTGTTTGCTGTTTTTTGTTGTTGTTGCTTTTTTCCAAATCATTGTGATTTCTATCATTCCTGGGACCTTTTTTGGCCTCTCTTGTGGGCTGCAGTCATGATTTGCCCACACTGCCAGGTGAACAGTGTGATGAAACATCTCATGTGGCAAGTACACACCAGCAAGCAGACAGTAGGTGTAACAGCAGCAAAAGTGTCAATCCAGTCCTTGAGAGCTGTGGTGGTTTTTCAGCACAGTCTGCCAGCATCTGGAAAACTGTAAGGTAATCTTGTCCAATACCAACATTTAAGTGAAACTTAAGTGAAATTCGCCTGCCAAATCCAGGCAAAGAGCAGATTTCAATTACTTTTTTCCCCCTTTTCTCACTGTTCCTTATTAGTCTTGAAGAACAGTGGGAATTCTTTGGTTTGGTGGCAAATCTTTTTGATTCCCAAACTTTCCAGTGTAAAATAGTCATTCTGAAGACAGCAAAACTACTTCCTCAAAGATACTAATTTTGTCAGAAACTTCGCATTAAAAAAAAAAATAGTTAGAGTTTTCCACTAATCCCAGTGGTTAGACCAGTGTGGAGAAAACCCCAAATGTAGCACAAACAGGCTCAGAGCCACAGAGGCCAGTTGGGTTGGCCCTGCTAAGCAGGACTCACGTGGCAGGTCCCACATAGAGCACGTTCCCTGCATGGTGGTTGTTCCCAAAAAAAGCAACTTTCCATGGCTTTCCCTAGTTTCTGTCTCTTCCCATTGCTTATCAGTACCAGGAGGCATCAGCAGTAACAGCTAAGGAGTATTGGAAAGGCAGATGGAATGGTGAAAAAAGGGTCATGGGATGGAGGTATCTAATGAAGAGTCTCCTCTGCCCCAGTGCTTCTCTTCCCCACTTTCACTGGGGTTAGATGTTCACTGCTTATCAAGCACATGACATTTCAATAAGCTCTTCCACCCACACCCACAGGCTGCTTGCCAGACCTTGGAGCTCACCTCTAGAAATTTCCCTCATGTGGCACATCTTTTCACACTTCTGCATTTGCTGGGAACAGCCAGCACATTCCAGCTGTTCTCACAACAGGAGCTCCCCTTGGGGAAAGCTGCCAACACTTTGTCACTTCTATGAAGTGCAATTTGTGGACTTGCACAAAAGTTACCCCATGATCTCCTAAACCCTTGTCCAGAACTGGAACTTCTGTTGCCTTCTAAAAATGGGCTTCAGAAAGCAACACTGGCAGCTCATCTGCTTGAGCAATAATGGCAGCCAAAGAAAATGTGCCCAGACCCTGCCCCTGGCTCTGTTCCCTCCAGCATCCCAGCTATAGCAGGCGCTCCCATTTGCTTTTGGTAAGGATTGCTAGCATATTACTAAGGTGGGTGAAATTATTCAGCTGCCCTGAACAACATACTTGTCTCCCTGCCCTGCTCCTGGAAGATGGCATTTGGTGCAGGGGAGAAGAGGGTGTATAGAATAGTCAAGCCCATAGGATCTGAACTGTTCCCAACATTATCTTCAGGTCTAAGAAATCCACTCACCTGGTGTTGGACAGATTAGCTGCTTGGACCAGGAGCTATCCACATTTTCTGTGTTGAAAATGCAAAGCTGGGACTGCAGTAAGCAGCCAGCTACAGCAGTAGTGTGCCTTGGTAGAAGTTTCCTTTGCTGTCCATGAGCACAGCTTGGCTTTTTTTTTGCATGAGGCTGGAAATCCTCTGAAACAGCCAATGGACACTGATTCACAATGCTGATGCTGTAAAAATAAGAGTTTCCCTTCCTAAAGGATTATGAGCTGAGCATAGTGACAAGTATACAAGTTTTGTCTTAGTACTGTATCCAGCTTGGCCACTCATCTGAATATCTGATGTTGCTGCAGAAGGAAAACCTCCTCTGGAAGATGATGTACAGAGTGCAGGGCTTACCTGAGGCATAAAGATGGAGATGTGTGGCAGGGCTGCCTGACCCTCCCCTTCCTCGAGCTGTGGGACATCCCTGGTGCACAGCAGGCTGCAGATAACCTGCCCCAAGGCTGTACCTAACCTGGTGTGGGTCACTCTGCATCAGCTCCCAGCATCATCCTCCAAGTCCCAAACCAGGAGTGACAGAGCCTCCCTAGGACCCCGACACCCTTTGGTGGGTGGTGGGCAGGGAAAGGTCTGCAGGCAGCTCTTGCCCTGGCCCTGCTGCAGGGAGGGCCAGACCCCTGTGCTCCTGCACCCTCAGAGCCCACACATCCCCTCAGAGTGCTTGGAGGGGCCAGTTCTCCACACACCTGCCCTCTTCAGAGCAGACCTGGGAGCTGTCTGCACATGCAGACCACAAAACAAGAGTTCCCTAATTCATTCTGTAGCTTGAAAAGATGGTTATTATTTTCTCATCACCTGTTCTTGTGACAGCATTGGGGCAGGCATCTGAAGATCTGGAACAAGCCCCTCACTCAACTTACCATTTCATCTGATGACAAAGTTTACTGGAGATTTGTACCAACAAAGAGAAGTATCTGTTAAAATGTACCAAGGATGAGCCTTTTTAGTCACATGCTTGAGACATATTAAAAAACAATAGAAAGAAAGAAAAAAAAAAAACCCAAAGGGGATTTAATGGTCAGTGACAAAACCGTATTTTTTCCCAAGCTGCTGCAAGCATGAAAAGCCCAGGTATTTCTCAGCCATTCACAATGCATAAATAGCAGACAGGGGTATTTTCTGCACAGTAAATCATTTCAGCTCTAAGACTTTCATAAATATCAAACAAGGTGCCATCCTGCCAGACACCCAGCAGGTCTGGTGCCTTGCAACAGTGGCTGCCCACAGTGAGTGGGAGGGAGCGTTTTGGGGGTAAAACTGGAAAGCACTTTGAGAAAAAAAGCAGTGTCAGCTCAGGGCGAAATGTCTTGCCCTCTCTACACCAACAGCCTGTAGGAACCTGTCTGCGGAAACAAGCTGGAATTACTTTTATTTGTTGGCATTGATTTAGAGGGAAGTTTTCATTGAAGTCTTGGAAATTCCCAACCCCAAAAATGTGCTCCTCAGTCACTGTAATTATTCAGGATGCCATGTTTAATATACATGTCTCACTGTAAATCTGTAGTGACCCTGAAAGCACAAGTAGCAAAGAAAAATTACCACATTCATTAACTAGGAGTTACTCCGGGATATTTGAGGATAAGTGGTCTTCAACAGGTACTCAGTAATGAAAGGCACAAAGCTGCTGGGACAAAGTCAAAGTATTTTTACACACATCAGGCTCCAGGCAGCAGGAACTCACCCTCTGAAACAGTTAAGAGTGAACATCTCCCTGTAGCATAACAAGATATGAATAATATGCAAAGGATGACCCTCTGGGCCAATGTCCTTAAAAATATTTCAGTTTACTTACATTGTGATAGAGACAGAATGAAAAGGGATCACTAGTTTCTACATAGTTTGATGAGTACACTTTTTTGTTTTTAATGTAGAAAAGGTGAAAAAAATACCTTGTTTCGACTGTTAGTAAACCCTATCACCCTCATGGGGATTGGTAAACCAGCCTTCAAAGAAATTCAGGGCTACTCTCACTGCCCATAACAATTTGTTCATTGTGACCAGAGTAAAATAGGAATTTAGTCAGCATCTTGTGCAAGAAAAGTGCAGAGGACAGTACCCCTTCCCCCCCAAAAAAAGATAATTTGGAATCGTGTTTGTGAAGCTCGATAATTATATGGTGAACATAAAATGATTAAGTCTGTGGAGTCTTTAATTCTTCTCTCCCTAAGACAAAAATTCCCACATTTCACTCACATTCCTAGGACAAAAAAATAAGAGTTAGAACAAGTTTTCTCTGGAAATCTCTACATCTCCTTCCCTTCCCATTCTGTCTAATTTCTACTCTGTTAGGGTATGTTAATCTCTATAGCCAGCAGATAGACCTGGCAAAAAATGAAGCATTCATCACAAAAGTATACTGCTATGCGTAGTTACCAAGTCCCTGGTAACAAACAGCTAAAAATGTGGCAGGATGCTGCAAAATTTGCAGAATCGTAGAATGGTTTGGGTTGCAAGAGACCTTAAAGATCATCTAGTTCCAAACTCCCTGCATAGGCAGGGACATCTTCCATTGGACCAGGTTGCTCAAAGCTCCATCCAGCCTGGCCTTCAACATTTCCAGGTGCCCTAAGGAACTTCTCCGTTCCATGGTTACTGCAGCCGAGGCTTCCCCTGAGTTTCACATTCCCCACCAGCATTTCCTTGCAGGGGAGAACAAAGTTCGGCACAGCACCTCTCCTCATTGGCACCTCTATCACTTGGAGAAGGAAGTTGTTATTATTAATGCATTCCAGGAACTTCCTATGCCCCACTGTCTTGTCCGTCCAGCAAATCTTGGGATAGTAGAAATTCCCCATGAGGACCAGGGCTTGTGAGGCTGTCTGTAAGGGCCTCATCCTCTCAGTCTTCCTGGCCAGGTGGCCTGTAGCAGACCCCACTATAAAGTCCCCACCCTCCCTTTAGTCCTGACCCCAAAGACCTCAGTCAGCTCCTCATCCATACCCAGGTGTCGTGGTTTGACCTGGGAGGACCTGTCCTTTAGGAAGTGATGTAAGTTAGAGACGCCTCTGTGAAAGACACATGTTAAAAGAAGGAAACCTTGGGAAAAGGAAAGAAGGAAACCTTGGCGAACCAAAACCACTACACGAAATTGGTGTTTCCGCCCAGTTTCGAACTGAAACCACCACACCAGGCAGAGCTCCATGCACTCCAGCTGGTCGTTGGCAGAGAGGGAGGCACCTCCTCCTCATCTCCTCTGCCAGCCCTTCACAAAGATCCTGTATCCTTCCATTCTAACATTCCAGCCACAGGAGCCTTCCCACCCCATCTCCATGATGACAGCGAGGTCATAGCCCTGCAGCTATGATGTGCTCTGCTGATTCATCTGTATCCCCCCTTCCAGATGTTGTTCTCAACTGAATATGCAGATTATGCTTTATTCTGCAACTCCTCATACCCTTTATTGAAGATTTTTCAATTTTAAACCTGACATAGTTTTTCATTTGCTTGCAATGTACATCATGGGTTTCTACAAATAGTATAAAATTTAAGAATAAAGGAATTTTCAAGAAATAAAAATCAAATTAGGTAGAAGTTCTGTGTGGAATAATCTGTATTTGACAATAATATATTATACATTTCATGCAGAACATTAAAAAAAAACACCACAGTGAGGAGCAATTGGCATGTAGGAAATGCTAATTTCTGAAAAAAAAAAAAAATTACACAAAGGCATTAGGAACCATCACCCAGGATACAGGTCAGACAGATTTTTCAGCTCAGAGTCAGTGAATATATTTCATTTTTGTTCTTATCAGACTTGCCCTAATGCCATGCTGGGACACACCACCAGCATTTTCAATCCAATAAAGACTGGAGGGGTGTTAAATGCCAACAGCAGAGTGGTGCTGCAGGAGAAGGTCAGGCTTGGGAAGGAAAGGTGCTGGGCAGCCCCTGTGTCTCCTGTCCTGCAGAGCAGGCAGCAAGTGGAGGGCAGGAGTGGCACTGAGGGCACTGCAGGGGTTTGCACAGGGGCAACACAACCTTTATTTCTAGCATGTGTGGAGGGAATACATCTAAATGCCTTGAGGAGGATGTTGGCCAGGCTCAAGTTCCCTGGGGGAAGACAATCAGAAGGAGATGATCCTCCAAAGTGGCACAAGCAAGTCCCATCAGAAAAGGAGAGAGCACACAGGTGGACAGACAGACAGCCTCCTCACAGCCTGCATCTGCCTGGGAAGGTGGAGTGTTGGCACCTCAAGGCAGGTGAGGGGAATTTCAGCTCCTACAGTATAACAACAAGTTTTAACAGTCTAGCATTTCCCTACACTTTTAATTTCACTCTCTGAATGACAGATTCAACTGGACAGAAGGAAATTCAGGGACTGGCAGCAGATCTGCTGTGAAAAGTTGAGTCCTAGAGAGGATGGAGGATTGTTAAATGCCAATAGCAGAGGTGCCCTGCAGGAACAAAGGTGACCTTGAACCCAACAGGCTGGCCAGGAGATCAAAACAGAGATCTTTTTGGAACCAATTCAGAATTAACTTCTTTTCCTAGCTACTTTAAGAAATATTGTTTATTAAGCCCTCCCAAAATGTGTCAGCATGTTTGTACTCACTGTTGTATGTCTCCAAGGACATGACCCATTGGCCAGAATGCTTGCAGAGAAAAATTAATCTGGGAAAAATTAATCTCAAGCTACAGGGAAACCCGTGGAGCCAGGTTTTGGGTAAGAGACTGAGAAGAACATTGTATAGCAGTGGAATTGCAGCACATAAAAATGTCTGTATCCCCAGGAAAACCACACCTTACCCAAAAAACTGATTTCAGTCAATGATCATAGAATGACAGAGAAGGCACCACTTGTTTTGAAGAAAAGAGACCTTGTGAGATTAGTTTCCCTTCTCCTACCTTCAGAAAAGCAGCTGACAGATGTTTTCCAAACTCATTTTGAAAAATCACCAAGACTCATTAGTCTCATAGAAAATTGTCCCAGTCTTTCCTTATCCTCACATGAGATAGCATTTTTGAGAAAAAGAAATTAAATACCTCCTCCAGCTATTTCCTCAGTATTTCCATGAATTGCTATTACACAAAGCACAGCCAATGAGAATTAAATGAGTAACTTCATATTTTGAGGTAAGAGCAAGAAGTCTAGGTAAAGTTTCTAATGAAATTTCTTAGTCTCATAACTTCTGAACTTCTGTTCTGATTTATTAAAGCTGTCAGACTCTCTGATATACAGAATTTCAGAGAGAATGATGTCTCCAGGAAGAAGGAAGGGTAAGGTGATTTTTTGATGAGAAGATAATATCAGCAATAAATATAGGGCACCTTCTCCTGCTTCTTGAGATAAAACTTTCTGAGAGGCTGAGTAGACTTTGCACTTTCTTAATGGAGATACATTTTTTCAATTTAAAATCCTATGCAAGTGAAATACTGCTTTCATTGATGATTGCAGAAGGAAATCAATTCAGCATTACACATTTTGAAATAGATCCCATAAATTGTCTTACTCCCTTGATTGCACTGGAAGCCAAACAACTCACCCAGCTGAGGCTCTGTCTCTCTGTTTAGAGAGCAGATGGTATTCTCACTGCCACTTTATTAGCAGAGCAGGTGAGTTTGCAGTAAAGATAGAACTGAGAGAGATCTGCTGACATCAGATTAATATAGACATTTATTTCTTGATAGTATTTGATTTTCAAAGGCTCTTGAGAATTTAGTGTTCAAATCTCTGAGATTCATGAGTATTATACCATACAAGGTCATTGGTGTCACTGACAACTTCATGGGCAATAGCTCTTGCCATCAGATAACATTCAATATGTGCAAACACAGGCTGAAAACTGCATCCATTTTTGGCTGTAACGTTGAAGGTCCAGTCTCATGAGCTGCTGAGAGCTCAATTTATCTTACTTGTGCTGAATTAATCATAAAGAAGTATGGGAAACATTAGACCTTTGTCTCAGAGAAACTGTCATGGTGACATGCTGCTGCTGGAGCAGGGACAGGAACCTGAATGCTGTTGGAAGCCAGCCCCATATCCAGGCTCCAGGAGGCCAATTCCCTCTGAATTAAGAGAGAAATTGGTGCCAGTATGCCTAACTCATAAAGAAACCAGTACACTTCACAGCCTGAAAACGTGTCAGCAGCCTCTTGGGCCTGTGAAGTTGAGCAAAATGGAGACAGAGTCCTTTTAATTCTGCTTCCCATTTTACTACAACGAGTGAAACACCATTGCCTGTCTCATGGCAGAGATTTACCAAAACTTGGCTGTGAAGAAATGTTTTGTCCCCCAGAAGAACCTCTTCTGGGGGACAAATAATAAACAAATATTTACATAAACAAACGTTTACAAAGTCAAACAGGCACTGCAAGTGTCACCAGATACCACATTTCTCAACTCAAAGAGGTGCATGCTTTCAGCCCTGCTGTTTCCAAGCTACCAATCCTCACATTATTTGAACTAATACCACAATGGACAATTATAACACTTTAAAAATCCTTTCTTCTAGGGAGGTAATTAAAGCCTCTAGAATAGGGGGTGAGGGAGCAGACAAGTCTGCAAACCGCTTCTGGTGAGGAATATTCAACAAGGACATTTTGGTGATGCACAATCATCTTTAGTGGCCCTGCTTCTCTCCAGCTCCACAGTCCGAGGACTTACCTTGAGAAATGTCAAAGCATGCAAAGCCAAAAAAAAAAAAAAAAAAAAAAAAAAAAAAAACATTTCCTTT